>VYZV01006628.1:98897-128567 GCA_013401275.1 Pandion haliaetus | reverse complement strand
GGGGGGGTGTCCCATTATGGAAATAATTTTGAAGCAACTTTTCCTCCTGGTTGCTTAAGCAGGTTCATTACAATGCAATGCAATTTACCCAGCTGGACAGGTCTGCAGGTGGCCAGAAACCCATTAGAGAGGTATCTACCTACTACAGGGGAAACTAATATTCAGGAGACAGGAAATCTCACAGGGACTTCGATTTTGCCAGGCATTAACACAGCTGACTGGGTAGCAGGTGGCTGGAAGCATAAATTTCCCTGTAACTTATTTATTAGGGCTCCCTTGCCTCCCTTCTTCTAGAATTATAACATGCTCTTGGCATTGATAAACCCCAGCAAGGGCACACTGTAAAGACACAAGTAGCAAAGTCTTGATAAATATTTTTCATCTGTTTGACCTAAACTGTTTGAACCAAACTGGAGTCTTATGTGGACCTTTTTTTTTTTCTTTTTCTGAGGAGAAAATAAAGTATTCCTATGATGTAAACCTCCTCATTTAG
Source organism: Pandion haliaetus (assembly GCA_013401275.1). Classification (NCBI taxonomy): domain Eukaryota; kingdom Metazoa; phylum Chordata; class Aves; order Accipitriformes; family Pandionidae; genus Pandion; species Pandion haliaetus. Next base: position 128,074 of record VYZV01006628.1, on the reverse strand, counting down.
AAATAATATATAACTGCCTGTCTTCCTGAACAGAACAAGAGTCAAAGAGGAATTACGTTCTTCTGTCACAGCTCCAAACCTTCTTTCAGCCAACTCTCTGCTTGGAAAGCTCTCCATCAACTTTTTTTCCTATACCATAATCTGTTTTTCCTCTGCGGCTTTTTCCCCTATCCATGTTTCCATGATGTCTTCTCTCCTACTGAAGCCCTAGCCCCCATGCTCATTCCTGTGAAAATTATTTGAGCCACAAAGTTCGATTTTCACTCAACATATGCCTGTGTACTGTTTTTATTTCAGTTATCTAGTGCCCCAAAGGAGCTCATCTGTAGTTTATGCTTCCCTGGAAAGAAAGCTCATCGCCACACTCACCAGCTCTAAAGGGGTTTACTTCTATGTTTAATGAGAACATAGAAAAGAAGAACATTTTCTATTTATTCTGGGAGGAAAAGCATAGAAAACTCTCATATGAGTGCTTTGGGGCTAGTTATTCAAATTCCCTAGAATATTCTGAAAATTTCAGCATTAATTCACAGATACCAAGGTCTGTATGGTTGCACTGCATCACTGTACGGGTGTGAACCAGCACTCACAACACCCTCAGTTTCACAGCACGCTCACCTGTTCTGCTAGAGCCAAACAGAAACATTACATTTAGACATTTTTTCACTATTCGTTCAGGACAATCGCATATTCCCTCTCCAGCCCTGTGACCACACATGCCACGTGTGGATGGCTGTGGATTTGTGTGGACGTGATGGGCTGATCAGGAGAGCCCCATGCTGCGAGGATCCCTGCTGACTGACACAGAGCTGCCTTAGCCCTCCCCACTCCACGTGCCACACACATTTTGTGTCACACGGGCCTGACACACCACTACCTCCCATACTGCAGAAAGAGGTCCTGTAGAGGCCCAGGACTATACGGAGACCTGCAGTATCCATCTTGCAAGCCCAAAACATTTTGGGAAAATGCACTCCTTATGCAAATTAAAGAAATACTTCTCCCTGCCCACTCCCTGTTAACACCTACATATCTTTTTCTGGAACTCATAGTCTCCAAGTAAGCAACAAATCCAGAAAGTTAATATAGTTACTGTAAGTGGGTTGGAGAATGGAAGTAGGTCTTATGTCTGCTTCTAAGAAATTTCATTAATAAGTAAACATCCATAAATATTCGGAATAAAACAGGGGCTAGAAAGACATGTATTCCAGCTACTTAGAAGCAGGAAAAGCAAGAAAGGATTTCTTTCGCAGACTCTTCCTGTAAATTATATGAGAGAACTGCATAAATCTTCATTGACCTGGTTTAGCTATACACTGAGTTTTCCTGTTAAAATATTCACATACAATTAAGTATCCACAGGCAGACAGACAGGAGCAGAGATCGGGGAGATGTAGGAGGAGTCTGCCACAGAAACAGACTCCTTCTCCTCACAATACAAATTACAAAATTCTCTAAAATGGTCAATGTAAATTTAATATGTTGAAAACTGGCTTTAACTTATTGTCATTTCCTTTGTCCTTTCTCCCAAATCATTCCAACTTTTCTCTGTTAAAGCTGGCACACAGAAAACAAATCATTACAGTTTTTTTGCTTTTTCTCAGCCCTTTAGTACCACACCATTGCTAGACAGATCCTGCTGGCTTTATTCACACACATCTCATCTTAATGACAGTCTAAGGCCTTTTAAAATGAGCCATTAAATAATAAACTCAACCACAAATATACAACCATTGCAATAAATTCACATTAGGCATTCAGACACTATGGCAATAAGAGATCAGATGACTAGAAAGACACTCTTAAAGCCACTTAAAACATAATTATAAAGGAAATACTATCAGCTCTGTTTTCCCTTTTTAAAAAAAAACAATGCACTGGTCCTTCAGCACCTTCAGTTCTTTACCTTCCTTCCATGTGGAAGAGAAAAAGGCCATTTTGCAATCTCTTGACCCAAAGAAAATGTCTACATCGACCTCAGAGACCTCCTGGGTTTGGCCCCAAAAGTTTTTCTTCATAGCTGTGTTGTGTAAATGAGCACCATTTCTCCTTTGGAGTACACGGGGAAAACAAGTGCCTCCAACGTCCATAGAGGCCTGCCCTGACCCTGCATAATGGTTTCAGCAGTAAGAAGGGGTCCCCTTAGCATGACTATGGGCAGCCCTGGGCTGGTGTCTTTTGGCATGTTGCAACTGCCCGGCCCAGAAATTCCCTCCGTTCAAAACACACTTGGGGTAGAACAGCTTCTTTGGACCAAGTTGTGTTCAAAGCCGAAGACCACTTGTGTTTCCTCCCAAGAGCCACTGGGGACAACATGTAGTCAGGACTGATGGCAAGTCCAATGCCTTTCTTGAGCTCGTTCCCCTCCCGTGTCTTGTGTTTCCTGTCGTATGGTGGCTCTACATAGGTACGAGCAAGGGACAGCACTGCCTCACTCAGACTGTTCTGGAGGCTTATGGTAAAAGCACTAGCCTGGGAAGTGGTAGATGTTTCTTAGCAAATGCTCTGCTTCTGAGCAGTGTCCTGAGCAGCTCCAAGGTAAGCAAATGACATCACATCCTCAGCAACTGGGCACCTACCCTCAAAAAAACAATATGTACTTAATTCCAAATCATCAAGACACCAACCACAAATGGAGCCAAGTTTCAGGCACCTCTTCACCATCAGATACATCCTAAGATGTAGCGTTTGATGTTGGATAGTCTCAGAGCACTTTGTTCCACACGCAGGAGCCTTATATAAACCTACATAAAATACTAAGCTCCCTATTTAAACAATGGAAAGAGCATTTCATTCACATCCTCTAAACAGGTCTTCAGGAGTACTCCATCCCTGCAGTGATTGCAGAAGCCTATGCACCTAATTTCAGCAGTCTGAATTCCCCCCACCAACACTAAACGCTCACGCACAAGGTTTTTCACTGTCTAAATAATGATGGCAGGTGATCAAAATCTGGCCTAATACCACATAAAAGTCCCTGGAGCTGAATCATCCCCAAAAAAATGTATTCAGCTTAATTATCTGGTAGGAAAAACAACTGTGCTCATGATGTTGACCCTTTGTGGAGTGAAGTTGATGCAAGCTATACATTTTACTTGTTTCTTCTCTGATATGCTTTGTCTTAATTTTTTTTTTACATCTTTCTATTGCTTTTTTCCCTTTTGCATTTAGGCAAAAGTATTGTTTACTATCTCATTAAGCTCAACTGAGAACAATCACAAGCTCCATTAGACCAGACTGACAATATATGGCTTTAATTATTTTTTCATAGAATACTCTCACACTGGAGCAGAGTAACAGAGTCGTTGTAACATCTTGCCACAAATTCTTACGTGGGAGTGTGTGTGGTGGGAACAGGGCCTGGGGAGGGCTGATGGAGAGACAGGAGAAGGCAGGACTGTTCTTTGTTGGTTTTTTTTTTAAGGAGAAGAATCTTGGTGAAATATTTCTGTATGCCACATATGCTAAAAGCACTTCCATCTTTAATGTCATCTGGTCAGAATTATACATTCAGCACACACTAAAATCTAAATCAGGTCATTATTTACTTCGTGAGATGATAATCATACTTTTATTAAAACTTTGAAGCAGTTTTGAGCCCACAGATTTCCATAACACTTAATTTGTAAGCCATATTCTGCTATTCCTGTATTTGCTGTTTAGCCTATCTTATGGCACAGTAAAAAGTCCTGCCATCTGGCAGAACAATCACAACCTTCCAAATTAGAACATAATTCTATACTTTCTTGGTTTGTTTCCTTGGCAAAGCTTTTGTCCCAAAATATGAATTCTCCTTACAAGCTAGAAAATATTTCCTAAGATATTTAGAGCCAGGAAAACTTTGGTACAAAGTGTCTTTTTTTACCAACAGATGCTGCTTCTAAAAGCAGGGGAAAATAGGCCTCAGCATCCTTAATGCTCTTGGCTTTCACTTCATCAAGGCTTTTCTGTTGAAACATTCAATATTGTTGATATGAGAATTCTTGTGCTGGCAAGACGGTTTTCCTCTTTCGAGGGATCATAAAATAGTGTTATGCATTGAGAGGATCTTTATTCATATCCCACATAGTAGAACTTATTCCACTGGCAAGCTCGCTGAGGTCTAAATCTTGGCTTCCCTCTTCTATCTCCAAGATATTTGCCATTACTTCATCTCCAAAGAACTCTATTTTTTTTCTCCAATCTCCCCTAAACATACTTAAAGAAAAGGCCTGAATCCTCCAGTAAGTCAGTTTAAGGGCGTACATGCGACTTGTGTATGCCCCCAGAGAAGCCAGCAGGGTCTGCCTGAGGTCTGCAGGTGGGATGAGGACAGCCACACTCAGCTGTCCTACAGGCAGGAGGCTGCTGCCCATGGAGGCATAGGGCACCTTTGCAGGGGTCCCTGAAAGTCTCAGTGGAAAGGTCTTTACCCCCTCAGCTTCCTCACAGTTCCCTGATATTTTTCCAACTACCTGGCTTGGTCCCGTGAATTGGCATGACACCACTGACTTTCTGGCAATTTAGTGAGGACTTCAGACCCATTGTTTCCATTCCAGACTCCACTTCCTTAAAACAAATAGTGGGTGTATAGTGAGTGTACGGATACGCACAGAACTCCAGAAATTTCCAAAATTGCAATTCAGTTGTTCTACTGTGATCTCTAGCTCTCAGGGGCCCTTAGCCCTTGTCACTGAAATCCTGATGGGGAGGAACAGATAACTTAATTACCTTGAAATTAAAGTTTCAGCCTCAGTGTTACCTAGCAATATGTGCATCAAAAGCATTATGTTTTAAAAGCCATTTGAAAGCATGGGAAGGTTGCCAGCTATTGAAATATTGTCATAGTTCTGATTTTTCTCCAGCTCCCCTGATAAACACTCAGAAATGAGACCAGCCTTCCAAGGAGGAAAGATAGTTGGAATCAAGATGTCTCCATTTATATATCCTGAAAACTTTCAAAGCAAAGAGCTGTGCCTGGGTTCAGTTTGGGCATGTGGGTGCCCTCACTTCATGCTGGGAAATAAGTGCTTCCCTCCACTCTCTGCCGCTTGGAGGAGGTAGGTTCCTATTGAATCAGATGCATGAGAGCCTTGCAGATCCAGCTTTTGTAACAAGGAGGTTTTGTCAGGATATCTCTGATATGCCCGCAAGATTGCCATAGCAGTTATACTGTGTTTACTGTGGGTTTCTGCCTCCTGGTCGTCACTGTGAAAGCTTGATCTCAAGGAAGATGGAAGCCCAAGAAACTGTGGTAATCCTTGAAGGATTCACCTACGAGCCCCAACTCATCTTTTTCACAATCACTTCATAGATCTACCTGTCTGCTCCAGGCCTGTTACCTCTTTCCAAATTAAATCCTGCTGATGGGCAAAGGGCAGCAGCTGTCATCTCGGCTGACATGCTCTACTCCTTGGTTGGTTGTATATCCCTTTGCTGTGTGTCCCACCACTGCTTCTGCAGACTTTGGGCAGGGCCTGTCATTTTGTACTGGGGCTGCTATGTTCGGGTTCTGCTCCAAGAGGGAGGCTGCTAAGCTCTAGCATAATAAAAATAAATAAATGAGACTCTGGGCAACCTTTGTCCTGCTTTACATTACAGAGCTCTGAAGATCTTTATCATATGGTTTCTTCTATGTATGTTTGTCCAAGAGAGGAACTTACTTCTCACGCAAATGTGACTGGCAATGATAACTCATCCCAAGAGGTTTAGTGTGCTTTTCCTTGGAAACGTTCTCCATTTTAACATCCTGCAGTCTCTTCTGTGGAAGCATCTTCAGAGCTGGAGAGAATAAAATAGGAAATGAAGGATCGCTGAGACCGAACAATGTGGAAGGTCAGAGGAAAGGGTAAATAACCTCCTAGACATTTACCCTTCCCCTCCTGTCCCGGAATGGAGCAGCCTCTCTTCAAAGTGATGACAAAACTCTGCACAACCCTCTCAGCATTCTCGCTTCTACCACTGCTAACAATCCTCTAGCTGCTGCCTTAAAGAACCTGCTCATTTGAGCTAAAACCCCATGATTGTACTGAAACATAGAAGTAGCTCATTAAACTTTTCTTAGATAAATTGTTTAGACTAAGTAATTTTCTCCTTTCCTCCCCTTGTGTTGCCAGCCTATTGTTTATAGCCAGCATTCCAGGCTGTGTGTGATGAAAATGCTGATGTGTTTCCTGAGTTACAGACCCAAGCTTTATCTCATCTTTCTTTAGGAAACTGGCTGCTTTATCACTTTATGCTGCTGTGTGCAATGTTTATTTTTTCCCCATTATTAACATTGTATAGGAGGATGTGCCCAGCCCCGTCAGCTGCTAGCTGTGTTGTGCATACCATACACACACACGCAAAAAAAAAATTTAAAAAAAAAAAAAAAAAGGAATACATAGTGTAGTAGTTTGGGGAAATCTACACACAGTTCACAAATTCCCTTTGATACTGGGGACAGCCTCTGGGTAACAGTGTCAATGTATAGCTGTGTCCTTCACACACTATCTCGACTGTGGAGTTTGCTGGTATTCTCTGCGGTCTTTTACTTCCATTTTTCAATCAAAATCCACAGGATGTGACAAGGAAAATTCCTGCCCTTTGCACAGGCTTAATGATGATCACTTATTCATCTGGAGTCCTCTCAGAAAGAAATAACTTCTCTCCAGGTTTTCCTCTGTTTGACTTCCAGGGGAGAAATCACTAAGCAGTGACTCACTCGATGGATCATGAAAGCAGCAAAGGAGATCAGGGGTTACACATGAATCTTTGACTAGCTATTCTGGTCAATAACAAACTAATTGGAAAAGTCAGAGACATAGTCCATGATTTAGAGACGCTATGTTTAAGAGAAAAAGCATCCTGAATTTCTGATAGGATTTTGATTTAAAGCCAAAGAATACACAAGTGGTTTGGAAAAGGAGGCAGATACTTATTTTTTTGTCTATAAGAGTTATCTCTTGGGCTACTTTAAGCACATTGATTTTTTTAATCAATTTTTGCAAAGCCTGTTTAACTTTTTGTTTTAACTACTGAAAGAGGTAAGTACTGGGAGAAAAAGGTACTACAATACTAGAAAGAGGATCAGCAGAGGTTGTAGGGGCCAAAAGCAACTTAATTAAAAGATGTCATTGCTGTGAAGGTGTAAAATTGCCTGTTTGGGGCTCTGTGCTGCCCTTGAGGATAGCTTCTAAATCTGAAACATTCTCACATGTGGTAGTCACCACAATTATTTTCAGTTACTACTTTTATCAAGTATAATGGATTCATTGCATGCGCACAGTGGATTGCCCTGGATTTCTGATGGATCTCAAAAACAAGGTTATCATACACTCTTAATATCAGGCAGTTCAATTATTTCTTAGTGATTCTATCAATTGCTGTTCTTGAACCACTTCTCTTTTAATAACATTAAGCATTTTAATAATAATAAGCATTCTAATAAGAAGCATTTTCATTCTGAGCTTTACCTACAACTGTAGAATACCCAGAAAATGAGTCGCCAGTCTTTCTTTCTACATTAGCTTATGCTGACCTTCCTTTGGCAAGAATTCTCTCTCCAAAATAATTTACATTTACCTAAACTGGAACAAAGGGGCCTGATAAAAATATGGCCTGTCAAAATCCAGCTTGAACTTAGACTTGCTGCTCAGGTCTGCTCTCTTCCCTCCCTACACCCGGTAGTATTTTCTTTCTCTAACTCAAATATTTTCAGTTCTATTTAATGTTCCCTTTCTCAACACCTCACTTCCTCATTAATGCACAGAACAATGTATGGTTTTGAATATTTGCCCTGTGGTCATCCATGAAACTCACATAAGCAATGCCAGAGCTAAATGATGACCTCCAAGGCTTAGTTGTCTGAGACGGGCCATGTGGATTCAATTCTCTGAATTTTCACAGGCTTTTCTTTATAACCTTGGCAAAGTTCAAACCACTTTGGTGTTACTGCATTCTCTGCAAGTTTCTGAGCTCTCCAGCCATATTTTGTTTACACCATTTAAAATTAGTCTCTTACTAACTGTGACACCCATCTGAAGGTATTCAGTTTAGCTATTTTTGGATCAACAAAAACAGACCTACTGGAAGTGAGACATACTAAACCAGAATAGTTTATAAGGATGAAGTATGTAGACCACTCTTTTCGTTGTGAGGATGGTGTCTCCTGCAGGGCCCCTGGACACAAGGCCCACGCAGTACCAAAAGAGGATCTGAACTACACGGAGTCTGTAGTCGGACTTACACTGTATCCAGCTGCAGCACAGGGACATTCAGTTCATTTGCTTTAAGCCAAATTTCTGTTCTTCAAATCGGGGACTGTCAGAGCATTGATGTGATCCTTGTTACATTTTAGCGGTGATACTGAAACCGCGGTATCTACCTATAATCTGAAAGAACCGGGTTAGTGCTCCCCCCTCCCACCGGTCCCTTTCTGCCTTCCCTTTCCCAGCAGCACAGAGAGGGCACCGAGGCTGCTCGGCCTCACACCCTCCAAGTGGTTTTTGCACAGGAGGCAAGACTGCACCGGGCTGGCAGGCGCAGCCTGTGGGACATCCATCCCCTGGGAACCGGGGCAGGCCTCCCCAGAAAGTCCGCTTCTCATGAGGAACACTAGATGGCACACGACAACCGCTGTATTACTTCTTTTTTGCTTCAGAAACCAAAAAGCGGTTTCAAAGCAACAGCCTGGAATGTGACTAAAGGACTGAGCGCAAAACATGACTCTAAGTACGCTATAAAAACCCGCTGGGAAGATAACCTTTCCAATCAAACCTCACCCCGCTTCCTCCGTCAGAATTATTTTTCTATTTATAACTCTATTTATAACTTGGCAGCTTCAGAAAGTAAACACAGATTTTATTTAGTGGCTTGTTGAGAAGCAAGGGAATACTGTTGTTTCAGTATACAATATAAAATAATAGAGTGGCACGCAAAGTAAAGCCCACTTGGCTCAGCAACCTCTACAATTCAAAAGACAACTGCTGGGACAACATTCAAGTGCTACAATAACCTATCACATGGATTCTGCTAAAGGATCTGTGCTTCACTCTATGAGTAAAATCAAGTGCTCGCTTCTTTTTATATGCCAATAAGTATTTTTCCCTTGTCCTAGGAGATCTAAAAGCCCAGGGAAACAGACATTTTGTTATTCCAGCTTCTTATGCTTTATTGTGTCAGTGCTTAGCATGGGTCTGGTTTAATTCTGAGGGGAAAAAACACCCAATAAACATACTTTTGGTCAAAAGAATCCTTTACATTCTGTTGTTCATAAAAACACAGCAAACATAACAAGGAAAAACATTTACAGGACTCTTCATACTTCACTTCCAAAACATTAAAGCAATCGGCTCCTGGTGCCACTTCACAGATTCATCGCATCAGCATAAAGTGGTGCAACTTCTGTCCATGGGTGAGGTTATGATTTAACTGAAAAGATGCAGACTTTCGACTTCCTGTGAGCTGCTAGTATTTGGTTCAGCTTCTTTGGAAAACAGAACCATGTCCATGATTACCTGATAGAGGTCCAATCCTAATCTCACCTACTCGTTTACAGGAAGCTGCAAATGCCAATTTACTGGCAGAAGGGGGTAAATCCTTTCTTGCTTCTATTAATAAAAACTAGTCAATGTAGGGGTGGGGAAGGGAGACTTGACCCTAAATGATTCCCCTTCTCCTCCTCAGAAGGGGGCTAGAAACAGACCTAGTGGCCCCCTAGGAGGGGACTCTTCTGCGAAAGGAACCTCAAGACCAGTATAAAGCACCCACCAGGTTGAGAGATGACTCATCCAGGGAGAAAGGACCTCCAGTGCTAACCAGAGTCCCTGGCAAAGATGAGTGTTGGGTTTTTTTTTTTTACTTTCATTTCCGTTCATGTTTTTTTTTTTTTGCATGTTTTGCCTTTCATGTTACCTCTTTTCAACTGTGTAAATAAGTAGTTTTATTTGCTTTTATCTTACTATGATTTGTGTCAAGAGTAACTTCTGAGTAACTGGCTGAGCCTTATGGTATTCCGGTCCTCCAGGATGGCAATCCTAAAAAAGCAGGGTCCTGGATATCTCTCCCCTGCTTCTCCTCTTTACCTCACATAATAAGGCATGTTTCTACATAGTTGCAGGGACCAGTCTGAGATGGAAAAGTAGATGCCTTGGGGAAGTATCTGCAAGTATCATTAACCTAGAAAGTTCTCTGGCATTAGGTAAAAGAGAGGGGGAGGGAGCACAGATAAATTTGTGGGATTTTTAAGGGACATGTAATAGTAATTATCAATATCTTATTTTTCAGGTTTAAATTAAACTCCTTTCCTACCAAGCATTCATGCTGGTTTGAATTAAGTAATAACTGTTTCAAGGATGCCATGGTAAGAAAACTGATGAAAAAAATTTTAGTCCTATGTAAATCCATATTCTGGCTTGCAGGAACTACACTTCCAAAAACACTATCACAAAGTTGTGAGTGTGTGTTGACAATCTGCTGTAACAGCTGCATATATTTAAGGGGTGGAAAAGAACTAAATATATGAAAACAGTTCTCCCACCTTTTGTAAAAAGTCATAAATTTTTATGTTATTTGGAACTGTAGTTGCTAATTCTATGTTTGTTGCTTGAAGTGAATGGCATTTTTATTGGATTTGTTACTTATCCAAAAGATTTCGTGCAAGATATTAGCTAAAGTTAAGCCATCTACATATCCACTTCTTCTGTATTTCTTTCATCTCCATACCACACCACAAATTTATCTCATAAAATCCTCAGGTCTTCAGAAACAGATTTTTAACGGCATCACATGGGAACTTAATATCAGCAAATTAATGAAGCACGATTGCAAGCTTCCTAACAGTATGGGAACAATTGAACACACCTGTCTCAAGCACAAGGACAGAGAGTGAGAAACAACTTCGGGGGCCGGGATCCTGTGCTTGGGAGCAGTTAGATGCCAATCCAGCTCTACCAGTTTCGGAGCTACACTACTACCTCCACGTGATGTTGGCCTGATCCAATTGTGCTGGACTGATGGGAAATAAGTGAAATCACAAAGAGCCTTTCCTTTACAAAGGCACTGGGGTCTCAGAGTCAGTAGCCTACCAGCCTGTCTGAAAATGCCCTTGGGGTCTACCTGCGTCTTTAACGTATACAGACCTAAATACTTTTCACTAACATTCTATGGTAATTCTTGAAAATTGGTCTTAGGATCTTAGTAGCATATATTTTAATAAAACTACACAGAAATTAAATGTTAATATTTTTACTAACATTTTCTCTAAACATGCCCTATTATTCTACTCTGTATTTTGTTCTATCTACTGTACAAGAAAAAGTAAAAAACGTGACTTGGTTGCAGTCCAGAGGAAATGAGCAGATTGGAAACAGGAGAGGTGCGATCTAGGCTGTAAACTGGCAACAGGCTTCAGGCTGTAAATTACAAACACTGAAAGAACGTGCAAGGGCTGTGGTGGATTCCACATCAGTTGAGGCTTTCAGGAGTGGAAAGCTCTCTGAAAGATACGCTTTATTCAAACAGGCATTTATGCAAGGCTTATGTTATGCAGGAGATAAACTAGATGATCTCAAGGATCCCTTATGGCTTTACAGTCTATAAATAAAGAGTCTCTTTCACTCTAACAGACTCAGTATTTCAGCTACTTCAGACCCAACGTGGTGTTAGCAGGACTGCTACAAAGCAGGAATTGTCTCAGATACTTCTAATGCTGCGAAGGCCCCTCCAGAACACAAAGAGGGACAAGTGTGTGAAAGAAGTTCTTTCAGTGCCCTGTCAGGTCACTTGTTTGAGCACAAAGCAGCGCTGAGTAAAGAATTACAGTATCTTTGTTCTATTCTCATATTATGAATCCCTTTTATTGACATACCCGTGGACCCATTAAATGTGATATTATGGCTGCACAAACATGCAGTCTTCCAAGATTGGTGAGAGGTATATAGGCCTCCTGTTTTGCCATTTCATATAATCATTACTGTTTGGGGGGGAAGGGGGAGGGATTCAGAACAGAGTTAAACTTGGTTGATGAGAGAATCTTTCAGACTCAAAAGTTGAGCAGAAAAGTGATTTGTTTTGTAAAGGGTAAAAGAGAAATACTGACAGGTTGTCTGGTCTGAATTCCAAATCAGAGAAAAATTGCTCTGCTAATACAAGCTAACAGGTATTGGTGGCTAGACCATAGAAGAGCTGGGTTATAAAAAAAAAATCAATCACATCTGACAGACAAAGACACTTTGTTTCTTATTATAAAAATGAAAACAGTTTCATAGATGTAGTCTGCAACAACGTGATTTTAGGAAGCACTTGTAACAGTAACTATGATATCTCAAATGGTGAGTGCAAGTTGGCTTGCAGAAACCCCAAGTATGTCTTGACTGTAGCTTCTGCAGTATTTTTGGCTAATATGCAGATATGCATAAACTGGGTCTTCCCCATCTACTTCAGATATTACAAGGGAACATAACCATGACACCACAGAGCTTAACTCCAGTTAACCACAGAGCCTTCCTAGGCGGGTACTGCAAACCATTCTATATTTCATTTGGCCATTTCTATAGAGCTATCATTAACCAAACTAATTTCAGTTGGAAGCCAGCTCAGATCATTTTTCTTTTAATGCTAGTTACAGCAGTCACTGAAACACAGGCATACTCAGGGCAGCTGGTGATGAAATACAAAGTAATTCTGAACAAAATAAGTCTGAGCTGGAAGAGAGAAGAGTACATGTCCATCAGGAAAACTGTTATAAGTCTTTCTTTAAATATTTATTAAAGATTTAGAAGAGGGATAAACAGAATATTTTGAAATTGAAATTAAAATTATACTAATTTAGAATGGGCTGCATATCTACAGCTCACATAAATCACCAGTTATTTCTAGAATGTAAAAAATATCTCTGGCAGAAATATTTGCTCTCACAATCCATTCTCAAAACCCAAACTCTTATCTTGTTTACTGGATTAAACTTCAGTTCAAAGGTTACTTCTTCGTGTCCTTCAAAAATAAGCATATTAGATATGTCCTTCTTGGTGTAGTTTAGTTCTATGGGTGTTTATATTTCTCCTGCTCGTTAACATTAGAGATAAAGGCCAAAGTCCTCAGTTCAGCGAGGCAAAAGCTAGGGAGAAGCAGAAGAGGAATGGTCCCAGTTCAGGCTGGATTTTAAGCATGCACATTCTTTTTCTCTTCACCACTTTTTTTTGCCCTCTTGCAGACAGTGCCACACCATTTCATGAGTAAGAGTTTCCTCTTTGTTTGTGCACCCTCATTTCCTGCTGCTTCCATCCTGTAAGCCTCCTTCAGGATTTTCAAAGTATTTTTCCACTCAGGCAGGGAGAATGCATTGAACTCAGCAGATGGTGGGGGAGACAACGTGGAAGAAGAAATAGAAAAGGAAGTAAGAGAGAAAGAGATGAGAAGGTACAGAAACAGAAAGGGCAGGTATAAATAGAATTAAGAAAATGGGAAGAAAGGACGTGAATAAACAAAAAATGAGAAAGTGGTGAACAGCAAAGTAGAAGCAAAAGGGAGGCTCTACTGCTTCCCATCATTTCTGAATACTTGTCCACGGAATGAAAATATTAAAACACTTTAATATCCATTATTAGTAAGAAAATTAAAACAAGTTATTTCTCCAAAATCTAGCTGAGCTGGTCACATCGTATGATGCAGACAAATCCTCCAAACCCTGATGCTACATCGGCAGCTAAACAGAAGAAAAAACTGTCCCTCTGCATGCAGAGGTTCTAAGGTGGATTTAATGAGTAACTAAGGAGTACAGCTGTAAGCGCAGATCATAAGAAAGCCTCATACTATACAATTCCATGTCCTAAAAATAGATAACTTTATGGTGTGGCTGCATCTCCAACACTGTGTGCATTTCTGATCCCTCAATGAAAACAATGGAATGGTTACCTGTACCACAATTCCTGTAAGACTGTCTTAGAAAGCAAGACAGGGATTGCTACTGGTCTCACATCTTCATCTCAACAGTGCAGACTTCATATAGCTTCAAATATGTTCTCTGAATAAGTTATGGGGTTGAGATATTTCAGTTACATTTTTTAAAAATAGAAAACCTTGACTTGTACATGAGAAAGTATATGTCCAAAACTAAAATAATGTGCCCTCAAGCAGTTTTCTGTACAGCTTCTGTATGTAACTCCCGCAACAAGACGGCAAACATAGGTTTGGGGCTTGTTTTGTACTGTCCTGTAATCATCCAGTTTGAGAAGGCTTCTCATTTTCCTAGAAAGGGACTAGGAGGCCAAGCCACAAACATTTTCAAGAGTCAACCCTTTACAGGCAAGTTACTCAAAAAATTAAGGGGAAGGGCAGTTTCTCCTCTACTCAGATCAGGTTAGTCAGGCAGACAAGTCCATTCTAGTAGCACATAAGGATGTCTGAACATGCACTAGCAACCTGTGTAGCGAATCCTGGGTTGGTAAGCACTCTTTGAAACTGTGCCATGCCCCTCTCTTTCACCAGTATTTAAAGAAAAGCGCAAGGTAATATCTCTCTGCCACTTTTTAGAACAGGACAAAGGCATCAAATGGGACAGTTGAAGCTGATGGGTGTTTTCCTTCAGCAATTAAGCCTCCCAGAGCTCCAGATAAACTGTCTGAACACCCAGGGCTGTGCTACTTACATGCTTACTCAGTGGATACAAGCTGAAGCTGGCTCTCTTCATGCAGGCCTTGTTCTGCAGCCAGATATGCAGCTCTGCAGAGCCCTCCAGGCTCTGGATTTCCACCGCGCTGTCTCCAGGGTTCATCTCTACAGATACAGCTGCACGATCAGGGCCTTAGGCTGTAATTCTCTCAGGGCATGGATGGTGCCTTCCTTTTATTCTTGTTTTCTGTCTGTAGACTGCTATCACATAAATGACACCAATAACAAATTTGCTTCTTCCTAGAGAATTTCAGTCATGACTCTTGGGTCATCTTTTCCATCCTTCTACTGCATGCTTCCATCCGCAGTACTCCAGAGCACTCTGTAAATGATGAGGCATAAGGGTTTTATTTCTCGAGTCTCTTCTACAAAGCAGTAAACCTGGGAAATTTTTTCCTTGTACTTGTCCAAAAAGACGTTTTTGCTCTATTTTATTTCCCAGGTTTACTGCTTTGATTCTAGTATAAGCTCTTGGATACTCCCAGAAAATTCCTCTCCCTCCTTGATGTCAGTACCCTTTGAATACTTGCAGGCACTAATCCTCCTCCCTCCATTTTCTAGCCAAATTCTGCATATTTAGATTGTTTAATTTTCTTACATAGTCTGAAACAAAAACTCAGCAGAGGGACAGAAATCTCTTCAGAAAATTAAGTGCCTACAAATTTTACAAAAACAGACAGCAGAGAAATCTGTCAAATCTCCTCACAGAGGCAAAGGCTGCAAGATCAGCTGATGTCCTGGTAGGCAGCAGAAAATGTATTTGGAAGCAAACCTACAGGAAGAGGGAATGTATTATTGCTCGGCAGCAGAAGAGGCTTCAACAAGGCTTTGTCATGTACACGAAAAAATATAAGAATGATTATACCACAGCCACTTAATCTATCACTGTGTCTCCAGCAATGATCGATAGCCTCCAGAAGAACCAGAGCAAGCAGACACTGCCAATTCCCCCGAAGTCTTCCTCCAGAGCCATGTGGCCCAGGGTCACAGTTCCTGTTCCTAACGCTGGTGGAGAAATGCTGGCAAGCTCCAGTGAGCCGATACCTGTATCACAACTTTTATGAAAGGACAGAACAGCAATACCCTGCTTACAAGCTCTATTAAAATTGTTATTTAAGCCAAAATTAGCCCAAGGTCACCCTAAAAGATAGTATCTCCTATCTCTGTGTTTGATGCCATAGCAAAGGCAAAGGAATTTAAGCTAAAGCTAATTAGAAGATTACTTCTGCAACCAAGTTTTGTCAAAAAACCATCTGCATTGTTGATTGTGGAATGGTCTATCTGGAATAGCTTTTATTTGGCAGGCCTTTGCCAAAGCCAGGGTTTCTGAGGAAGCCTGGTGGATGTGGGCTGGACAACAGCAGAGAGAGTAGAGCTTTACAGCCCTGTCATCAGGTACAGCTCTGAGCTAGGAGACAGGCAGGTCCAGCAACTTCTGGCTGACCAAAATGTTTTCAGACTAAGCTGGAAAAAAAAATGTTGTTTGGTTTTTGGTTTTTTTATATAGCTGTGCTGCAAATGGAAATTCTTCTTTTTAATCAGTTGCAGTAAACTCAGTTGATGTTATCTCAGTACTGATGTACATCTCTCCACTACTGGACTCAATTTAGTGCAGTGATGAAGAAGAATACTAGAGTTTCAGGTCTGTTGGCACTATTTCAATTTTCAGAAAACTATGGGAGGAACATTTTTCCTTTCTTCCTGCCCAAGAAAACAAGAGACAAGAGGAGAGCCTACTGCCAGCTGTGCCTTTTCCCTACTCTCCAGTAGAGGATTAGTGTCTCTGTATACTAAATGTAGGTATTTTTAATTTTCTTTTAAAAGTTGCTACCTCTTTTTTCTAATTATTTGTGTGTGAAGAATTCTGACTTGTTTCAATTAAATCCAATTTTAAAACTATTTTGGCAACAGTTAGTGGAAAAAAAAAAATCATAGCACAACCACTCACTTAACAGTGTTAAAATTGAGACGATCCCACATGAAGCAATGCTGCCCTGCCTTGCAGAATTATTACCCAGAGGAAAAGCACACCACACCTATTGTAGAGCTTCTATCATCAGAAACCTCTGCCAGGACCTTTAGGGTGCTCTTTTCTTTCACTGTCTATACAAGTGAGTAACATAAAAAATAAGAAACTAGTTCTCTATTATTAAAACAGAAAAATAAAACAACATATAACACAAAATAGTTACTTAACGTATTAGAAAAAAAAAAATTAGTTTTGTCATGTGAAATATATTTGTTCTATAATCTCTGCATTTTCCATTTTTTTTCTTTATACCACTATTATATTAAAAATACACTCTGGCTAAGATATAAAACCTCACAAGGAATTCTAGATTTAGAGGCTCAGAAGAAAATGAGCCCAGCATTTGCAAAAACAGCTGATCAGGATATCTTGCAAAACCAAAACCATGCTTGATTTCAACTAATTTCCCTTTTTAGTATTGCAATTTAAGCCAGTCTATGAGGCGAAAGGACTCCAGATTAAACGGGTTTACCAAACTATTACAACCAAACTTGTAATTTCTGATAGTGCACCCTTCCAGGTAAAGTTCATGGACTTGTAAAGGACCCAGTCAAAATCCTCTGCACAGTAGAAATGTGAAGGGAAAGACTTGGAAGTCTGTCAGAGAGGAAACCGCTGGATTTGCACTTTACTAGATCCAGTGGGTACAGTATAGATGTGGATGAGGACAACAGCTGGAAACAGAGCTGACACCCCCCAGTTTCCATGAAGTTTCCAAGCCCTGTTATTTATTCAGAAGCTATTTTCCAGGAAAACAGCCAGCCAGCCTGCAAAAGTGTTTTCAAGAAAATAATTTTCAAAGGATGGTGGAACAACATAATAAGCAGTCCACAGATACCAGGTGGTGAGGTTTTCCTTTTGGGTTACCCAATTTCTGTGTTTGAATACTTATTTCAAGTTGGTAGCAGTCTGTTAAAAAGTAGCATATATGCAATATTTCTACTTTGTATGGCCAAATTATATTTCTACACTATTTGCTCATTTTTTAGCCCAGTTTAATATCGCAACATGAAAGTTTTTTCATCCCATCACTAGAACCAGGTGTATGTATGTGTGTCCCATAGTGTTTAGACCCTTTAGCAGATTTCCAGCAAATGCAGAAAGAGACAAGACATGAATATTTTTGGTTGCCTGAGGAATATTTTTTTACAGAAGAATGTATCTTGAACTACCAAATGGCTTTGGGGGTGCCTTTCTTCCTTCCCTGCCCTCAGATCTACTCAGATGGAGCTTTAGTTCCAGCTGCTTCTGTCTGGCTCTGAAGCCACAGGTTGAACAGGGGATGGGGCAGTATGGGAGGAGACATCAAGGAGACACAAGATTTGGCCAGCAGCACCAGCAGCCAAAAAGACCACAGTATGAGCAGCTGGGAAAGCGTCAAGCAGAAGCACAATGCTTTGGGCAGTCGGAGATGGACCGAGGCTGATGGTCAGCAGCCTGGGACAAGAGTTTGTGTGGAGGCTGACCTGGGGTGGGGACATGGGGCACCTGGAGTAGAAAAGGGGTTGGAAAAAAAAAAGCTTTAGCAGTCATCATTGGACATTTCCTCACCGAGATAACTCAAATTAGGGGGCTAATATGAGGAAAACAGCATAAGCACAGGACTGCTGCAATATGCCAGCATCATCCTTCATGCTGTCAGAAATACGGTGCAGCAACCATCAATATAGCAGTCTGC
Organism: Pandion haliaetus; assembly: GCA_013401275.1. NCBI lineage: Eukaryota > Metazoa > Chordata > Aves > Accipitriformes > Pandionidae > Pandion > Pandion haliaetus. The sequence continues at coordinate 109,739 of VYZV01006628.1, read as the reverse complement.
ATGCTGCTGCCAAAACACCCCATGGGAGAAGGGAAGAACAATTTAGTTGCACAATACATGTTGATATAAAACTGAAATGTTACCATAGCTCATTTAAAAGCAAGGAAACCATAAGGATACAAACACTCTGCAGAACAGGCTTCACTAATTTCTCACGAACTCACATGCTCATTAAGGTTCATGTTTTCTCTAGAAAAATCAAGAGTAATGGTGGCATCCAAGGGCCATATGGTAGCACCAGTTAGAGCAATTATCTATCCAAAATCCAGTGTAACAAGTCCTACTTATTTCTAGAACTAAAAGGAACACCAGTGCGGTATGAAACACAGGAACTCAAATGCTGATAGGAGACACGTCACTCTTCTCAGAGAATGTTGTAACACCACTGCTAAAGAAATCAAAAGGAGAACTATTTTTTCCTGATTTTAGCCATAAGGTTTAGCCTATAAAGTTTTAAGAAATCATTAAATAGCTACTTCATTTAGACAAGTTATTTAAATGTTCTGAATCAATAATAAAACCAGATAATATAGACAATTGCCACTCTGATACAGTTTTTAAAAGATTTTGTAATGCAAAAGAGAAACTGGATGCTTCCTAGAAGAGGATGGGAGCAGAAAACTTGAAAATCTTTATAAATGATACACATATGCATATATATGTGTTTCTATACACATATATGTATATGTACAGACATAGAGAGATCAAGGTTTAGATTCCATTCATACAATAATTAATCCACTTCCTTTCCCTCACTTCAAGAAATTCAAAACCAGAAAATTTTTTCTTATTTACCAGTACTGGAAAGAAAGGAAGCTGACAGGGTGACATCTAAAATTTGAAGAGCCGGACACAAGAATTCACATTCCTTCCTCAGCCAGGAAAGCGCTCTGTGCCATTGGGGGGACACTCTATCATTGGATATAAGCTTGTGATATTAAACTTTAAATACAACATGCTGTGAGAAGCCAGTCAATGGACTCCTACATGCAATTAACTGCATATTGTGTAGTGTGGTGGATGAGACCTCCTCTGTCATTTAGCAGATCATTTAATACAACTGTCCTGGGATTTCCCTTTAGACATAAATTATGTCTAAATAGGTGCCTAAGCACTATTTAGCTTCTTGCACCAGCCTATCTGTCATACTTCCTCCTCCAGTGATCAAAAGACCAAATCAAATTTCGGAGTACTGCAGAGCCAAACTGTAACAAATAACTATTTTTGTGTGCCAAAAATATGCAATTACCTCATAATTGAACATTTCTTTTACTAGGTGATTCAATAATTTCTGCAAAATGATAAAAAGATAAAAATAACCTAGTGAAGAAAAATTCTGTTAAATTAGCTCATTTTTCTGTATTCCAGGAAAAAACTTATTTCCAGAAATACCACAGGGCTCTTAAGGTGGTAAGTCCAGTAAGAAAAAGAGAGTAAAGTGATACAACAAGCTCAGTATATGGATTTATCAGTTCTGTGTCATTTGGTTTTACTTCAACAACTGGCGTTACTCTAGGTAAAGTGTCACAAGCATGTCTGGATCTTTTCCCACAGGTGAATCAAGTTCCTGTTTGCACTTGGAAATCAAGGCTGTTCCTAAGAGTATGACTGAAATGAAAATGCCCAGATAACAAGAATGACAACCTTCATTTTCACTTCAGTCCTGTTCTTTCCCAGTAAAAATTAAAAATGCTTGCACACAAACAATGCACCACCTGTATACAGTTTACCTCCACTAAAAAGGACAAGGTGTAACAGATTAAATAGTTATAGAAACACCCAAGGGCTGCCTGGTATAAAATTAAATTTTAAATAAGGGAGAATAAACAAGTCACTTGAAATCCTTAAACATTTTGTATAAATAACGTGTGATGCCATCCAGAATCAGCTGAGCTGTAGGCATCATCTGCCCCAACCATGAGTCAGCTTGGGTCAGTTCAGTGTACTTTTNAAATATGGAACAAGTATTTGGTGGGAAGGCATTCTCTACTATAAGCTGGCAATGAAATTAGTGGAATAAATAAAATGCCAGCATACTTAACATTTCTGTCTCTTTATTTTTAGCCCAAACAGGGGACTGAAAGCAAGGCATAAAATGAAAGGCAAATCACGTGCTCTTAAGGCCAAACAATTTGAAACTCTTCATGAACTGTTTCTTCTGCACAGCAATTTTCCAACTGTGCAAAGAAGCTCTATGGCAATATGGATTCAGTAAACAGGGAATGCTTCCAGCTGTTTGCATCCCTCCCACTCCCAGTATGCATAACATCCTGGCTGGTAGAAGTTATATTTGTGTTTAAACATGATAAGACTGATTTATATTAGAGGAATGTTTCTGATCAATCATTTGTGCTGAAAAGCCAGTGACTAAGTGGAAATGCTTCACAGAGAGCACTGCTGAAGAAGAACTGAGTAAGAAGTTTACAAAACCTCAGGACATGGCCAACAGTCTCTAATCTACTTAGTAGAGAGCACGCACCTTCCTGTAACCGCTTACATTGGGCACACACACATTTCTTCCAGTACTCAGGAGAGTCCCAATATTCATAATTATGGAATGTAAAAGGTAGGGAGGGTTTGTCGCACTTAATTTTGCTAATGAAAAGTTAGCTACCAAGTACAGACTGATTATTACAGTCAACAGAGAGAAATATGAGACTTTTCAGGCACTTATCTTGAGGCAGCATGAATCACTCTGTCTACTATGGTATCAGCCTAGAAACTAATTAGCTGCCTCTGGCTGAGATAGATCCCACCAAAAGTTTGCTGCTGTCTGATTGTAGGATGGATCATCGGCTGACGTTCTTTGTCAAACTGTCAATAGTTATGGGTCCAGTGGAGCTACGGAAACCAGCAGAGGCAAAGATCTGCTCCTAGGTCTTTGCCATGTTTACAATCCAGTGGCCTGAGTACAACAGATCTGCTCTTGAGGACTCCTTGCAGAATAGTTTTATAGTGCACAAATAAATATTTACACCAGTAAAACATTTCTCCTTTGATATTTGAAAAAATAATAAAAGAAAATGATTGAATTTAAAATAAAGTATTAGTCTTTTACAATATTTTCATAAAGAAAACCTTAAAAGGGGGGGGGGGGGGTTGGACAAAAAGACCTTTTTAAAAGACCTGCATTGCCAGTAATGTCAGAAGGGGTTAAATTATCAAAATGGATATGTTTCAAAACTAGTTTAATATTTACCGTTAATCGTGGCTTTTAAACTTACCATGTTGGTTCTGCTCAAACAATGAAGCAACACAGGCCCATTTTAATTTAGGGTTCACATGTTGTCTCAGTGCTGTGGCATCTGAGAGAATTATTTAAATTTATTAGCATCTTCTTTTCATTTTACAGCTTTTTACAAAGTTAGCATTGCAGCACTTTATTTTAAGGTACTAGGAAATTTATTAATGTCACCTCAGCAATGTCCCTGTAAACCTACAAAACTAATGTATAAGTATTACTGCCTTCAGTCAAGGCCAAATTTCTGTTTATAACCCCCTTCTATCTGTTATACAGCTTTGCTATGTTTATGCATCAGGCTGAAGTCATCCAAGAAAATCATCTTCCTGAAGCTGTGTGTTTTTCCTTTGGAAAGCAAAAATGGACCCACCATTTCTAATAGTGTAAAACTAAAATACAAAAAATGAAGGTGAAATAATTCCTGCAACCTCCCATCCTTGGGGCAAAGACCTTTGAGCCTTTAGAGATATCCTTAGCTTAGTAAATCAAGCTACTTTATGAGACTGGACTACATCTGTTCATACATATTGGATAGAAACTTACTGGCATTTGACATTTTCCAAAGCTTTGTCTATAGCAAGCAGACTCCAATCCAGAAAGGCAGCAGCTGGGCAGAGTTTTCTTGAAACCTGCAGGTCCATCTTCAGAGGACGTTGTCTGACTTGACTGCCCTTAAAATTCATCTTTCCTGAAGGGGAATTGGGAACAGATGAGTGCAACTAGAACATGTAAGCATGAAGGCATAGGTGCCACCGGTGAAAGGGACAGCTCAGAGTCCACACCACGGACCAGAACGAGAGGACTATTCAAAGCAGATGAAGAAATCTGGAGGGTCATAGATGAAAATGGAGAGGAGGAAAAGGAAGGACAGGGTAAGATGGAAGAACAAGTTTGTCTGTCATATAGGTACTAGCTGAGCAAAGAGAATTAAGATTCACATTTCCTAGTTTGAAGACAGATTAATTTTAGCTAAACCTCAGCTACAGCAGAAAGGCAATGCCACATACTCAAGTATGTGGTTACAGAAAATGCCACAGATCCTGAGTAAGCTGTGAGGCAAAAGGCTGAAACACAAATGCCTTTCCACCACCGGAGCAATGGGACATCCAGCATGGCCTACATGTGCGCTATCCTCATAGTAACTTTAAAATACTTTTTTAACATTAACCAGACCAATAAATTCACCTCCTTTTGATGTTCCACCTCGTCCTTTTTGAGCTTTTCTAAAAATTGCTTGTGAATCTTTCCATTATATATTAGTTCATTGACAACTATCTTTTCACTTTCATTCCTTGCTGGTTCATTGCACCCAGCTGAAATGAGAATGGAACTTTGTGTTTGTAAGTTATAATGTCAGCTGTGGCCAGAATATCCTACTGCCGAGGATACTAGTGCACTGCAATACTTCTTGCTGTAGTTTCACACCTATGATTTAATTAATAATGTATTTCATTTAAGAGCCTGCACTTGCAGACCAAGAAACTGAATTCTTCTCTTAATGAGTCCTGTGAGTTACACGGTTACTCTTGCAAGATATTGTAACTGCTGGCAGAGTCATAAAGATGGCAAGAAAACCTGGGTGAATAGCACAATAGAAACTCAGAATTGCTTTGTATTAGCCTCTGCTTAGATGACAAGGTAGTGGGATAAATCAATACTCAAGTAAAACTGCTATTAATGTCCAGACATAACCTCTTATTCTTAAGAACATTTATGACACTTGTGCTAGAAAGAGGACAATATATGGGGATCATTGAGAGTGCACAAGTGAGAGATTTTTGCTGTAAATCACTGGCATCTTCATCCAAACATCATTACTGCCAAAGCGTTTTAGATGTAAGTCTAGGAAATAAAAAAAAAGAATCAGTGAAACAAATGATTTGAAGAAACACAATCATGGGAATAAGTCCAGGTGCATAGGAATGGGGAGGATAAATTGGGGGTTTCAGAACAATCTCAATATAGGACTCCCTCCTACTTGACAGAAATAGTGTTATAAAAACATCATGTTCTGCCTTTTTTTGCCATTGTTTTCTATTAGAACAGCCAATCACCTTATACAAGTGTTTCTGTTTGCCCAAATCTCCTTTCCCAGAGGTACCATTTCTATTTTCAGACTTTGTCCTGTTTCTTGCCTTCTAGTCTTGCTCAAAATTTGCTGTTTTCCACATAGCTCCTCTTTCCCCTATATACCAATGAACATAAAATCTTGCTTACTCCTGGTCTCATGACACAAAGACTCTCACTGCTAGTAGGTTGCTCCCCCCTCCTACTTTTTCTGCAGCAGATGATATCAAAATCCTTGTCTCTCATTCCTATCCCTCCTCTCCTCTACAAAAGTCTAAATTTCAGTAATTTCATGCAGTAATAACTACTGCATTGAGCTTAAAATGTTGCAGCATGTCCCTCATGGCAAAATTGAGGTGGAAGAATTCTGCAAAGCAAAGCTCTCACAACCCTCCTTGCACATTTCTTTGGGGGCAGTGGAATTCATTTTTTCCCCAAATGAGCATGAGCTGCTTGTCTAAGCAGTGGGAATCCCCTGAGAAGGAGGGAATGGAATATGTAGGCATGTGATGTCAGAGCCTCACAGAATAAAAGCAGCACATGTTAAGAATTAACTAACTGCTGAATCCCAGAAAGTTATTGTACATTCAGAATTACCATCCTTTGGGGATATTTCTAATCTCCCATAGGCATCTTTTCTTAGGTAATTGAACACTAAAATATCTTCAGGCCTGAAGTTTTAAAATCAAGTTCTCTACAAAACATGCTTTAGTTGAAGCAACATAAGAAGCTGGTGCAGAAGTTCTCTGCCCTGTGTTATCATGATCATAAGTGTTTCCTTTGAACATAAAACTCAAAGACTTTATTCTCCTCACTTAACTCCTGCTCACTTCCTTACTTTAGAACACAGGAGGAACCTGTGCTTTATGTCTAAGGATGAAAAAAGATTCCTGCCTTGCTTACTGAGAGTTGAAATATCTTATAGCATTTCTGTATAAAACAAATGATCTTCACAATGACATAGGAGTCCCACAAAACAGCTTTGGAAGAAATACATCCTTGTGACAAACAAGAAGGAAAGTGTATGCTTAGTGACAGCAGGGAAATCATGGGACTGTAACATCAACAGCTTAGCTTATCCAGACATACGCACAAAAAGAGGAGAGAGCAGCTTTGCAGGTGAAGTAAATGCAGAGAAAGAGTCAGAGGAAGACAGAAGGACCACAAGGCACAGTGCAGCTGTAACAGAAGCTGCTCTTCAGCCCCTCCACCCGAACAGCTGGCTCCATGCCCGTGCAATGGGTGGCATGGGCCAGTCCCACCAGAAGGGCCCCGTGTTCTGGCTGACCTGTCCTTTCTCCTTACCTGATGGCCAAAAGGGGACAAGTTGCTTTTTAAACACAGGTGAGCTGATGGAAGGGCTTGGTGGACTCTGACCTTTTTAGGCTCCTGCTAGACGCAGGACTTTTGATTGAACAAAGTAAAGATCTAAGTGTTGATCATAAACCAGGTGGTAATGTATCAGGCTGATTGCGGCTAAGTGCTGAACGTTGCTTTGGCAAACAGAAGGCAAGTCCAGCAGGTCATTCAGTGTCTTGCAGGCAGACAATCTTGGAGAGCAAACCTTTGCCCACAGACTACAATCTACCGCAATCTTCCAGCTGGATGTATCTGTGACTCACATCACTCCAGCCCTTGTGTGGGGCAGGACAACCTCCTCCAATGTAAACGTACCGCTCCATATAATGGGCACATTGTATGTGACTGACAAGCTGCCAGGTTTGCCCACTGCCTGCTTCCAGAGAAGTGTTCCTTATTGCTCGTGAGAAGAGGAGCCAAATAGAGGCTGTTACTGAAAGCAATTGCCACAACCATTTAACACCATCACGTCCTGTACTGAGCGACCCTATCTTCTAATAATACTTTCTGTACTAATCTTGTGTCCACGTCTAACATCTCCATCATCCTCTATACTGGAAGGCATAGCCCAGTGCTGACAAGCTGCCAGGGAGGCCTCAGCACCAGCTGTGCCCCTCAGTGACTGCACAGCCGCTGCTGGAATAAAACAGCAGCTGCAGCTGCTCTGCTCTGAAGCCAGGCCAGGAAAACCCGGTGCTCCCACAGCCGGCGCAGCCCAGGTGGCCACAGCCTGCTGTGGTCCCAGGAGACCTGCCTGCTGTTTCTGGCTCCACTGCTATCCTTGGGAAAAATGACTTTGGCTTTCTGTTTTCTCTCCCACCCTTTATCTGTGTTTAGTATTTAGATGATGATTTTTCACCTCAGGTTTATGATTTGGTTTTCTTTAGTTTGGAAAGAAAAATTATCTTAGGTAGGGTAGGAGCATTTTGAAAAGGCAGAGGGAGGAAAAAAAGAGGGGGAGAAAAAGAAAGTACTCTGCTCTCAGTAACAAAGTGTGCTGGGAAAGAGAAGCAGTACAGATAAATTAAAGCTCCCTGAGGCAGAGGTGGGTGAGATATCTAGCACAGTATGAAGAAGTAAAGAGGAAAAGACTTGTATTAGTGGGTGGTGAGATTATGAAGCTGCCCAGTGGGGTGCTCTAATGGGAGGCATTTGGGGGTTAATGTGCAAACCATGACACTCCTCGGTGTGGCTCCAGTTGGAAAGTATGTCCCTTTACACCCTCTGCAAGCTTCAGGAGCGGAGTAGGAGATGGTGAGGAACAGGGTGACAGCCCCCGGGCTGTGTGGGCTTTAGTAACTCAGAGCTCAGTAGCCTGGCAGCAACATGCGGCTACTGGGAAACTGCAGCAAAGGAAATAATACCCTGGTAACTGGTAGGAGCTGTTGCCGCTTCTCCTTCCAACCAGCTCCTGCTTCCCAGGAGGCAGCGGTCCCCGAGGCACACAAATGACCGCTCAGCCCTGAGGTTACCCGCCAGGCCTGGGAAGGATCACAGCGTGGCTACTTGGCATGGGGAAGCTCACCCCCAGCGCTCGAGCTGCAGCTGAGCACCTCCGATATATACAGTTGGCCCCTTTACACATGCAACATGGTACACACCAAAACCTGGTTTGGAATTTCTGGGTGTTTCTGTAAAAGTTGTAAGAAAACCTGCATCTGCAAGGCAAGCTGTAGCTACAGCTTGATTCCTCCACAACACAACCTGGTCATACTGATAATATATGTTTCTATTTTATATATATATATGTGTGTGTGTGTGTGTGTGTGTGTAAAATGACTCACTGACAATAGGCCAAAGATTCTCAGACTGTGACCTACACACAGCTGGTGCTCCACCAACCACTTCTCTTCTGTGATACTGGGGTCCTCTTTTGCCAATGGCTTAGATTAAAAGATAGCTAGACAGAATGAAAATATATTCTTCAATGGGCTTTTAAAGCAAAACTCTAGTAGGTATGAAAGATAATGCCATGTAATGCTGTACCTACTAAGTAATATAATTTGCCAAATATACTGTAAACACTTCGAAAGCAATAACTAAAATACTAATATATTTATTTTTCTGATTACCTATGTGAATTTTTCAATAACATGATGTGCAAATAATCATAAAACAAAGTATTTTACTATTTCTGCCAATATCTGTAGACATCAGTTTGCTGGCTGTCCTGTGATGGTATATTCTACAGCACAGAAATTTAATTCTTACATTGTTAACAAAGATGAACGTATGTTACACATAAAACAAAAGTCACTACTACCAAATGACAGTCCTTGTTGTCTTCTAAATACAACCCGAGTATTAAGTACACATTAAAAATCAGGAAAAATGGTGTGTTAATTTAATGTAATTAAGCCAATTAAATACAATTAGGTTAAACTAACTGAAGTATTATAATTCTGGTATTTTCCAAAAATTATATGGGTTTGACACGTACAAGTACTTGGAGGAAGAAGAGTTGAAAACTTATATCCAAATCCTATAACAAAGAACCACAATCTCTCAAAATCACAGAAAAAAAGCAACAGCGAAGACAACAGCAAATCCAGCAGTATCAAACAAATCAGTATACATACTAAGTGAATATATATAATTCACACTCCTGTCTCCAGTGTCACATTTTCTCACCTATTTTCTGTAAGATGCAAGGATGTGGATTCCCAGAAATGGTACCCAAGCCTAACAGTGACCCACACACTTCCTAGCTGCCTGCTCAAGCATGAAAACCTGTCTTTTCTTGAGCCCCTCCATGCAAAAATGTTCACTCACTCTCCCAGATGTCATGTATACCACAGCATGGAGATGCTACATTAAACATTTTGACATCATCTGCAACTGTGTCTGCCAGCTCAGACGCCTCCAGCACTTTTTTCTGACATCTTTAGGACTTCAGAAGTGTTGGAAAATAACAAATGGCGTTCATACGCATCTGTACTCTCCAAAGGAGTCCAGAAAGCAGCCAAATAATTTTTTTCAGCTGTTTGGGAGATTTTTTTTCCTGCCAATTTCCTATCGCATGGTACAGCCAGCCACTGGCAACTTGACACACAAACGTCTGAGCTGAGTGTTGGGCAGTACTTGAAGAACCAGTTTGTTAAGCAGTTTTATTTACTCCTCATAGCCCCAAAATCTGAAGCACATTTTTGCCACCGCGTGTTTGCAGTACACCATAGTGAACTTCTGCTCACCATTTGCATGTTCTGGCAAAACGAGCTTTTTTCCCTGCAATAAGGAAGCAGAGAAGAATACCTTGGCTAAAAGTAATTTTTTTCCCCCAGTACTTAAATTTCTTACATTTTTGGCAGATCACTATCCCTCTAGCATTTGCTTTTATTTTGCATGGCATACATTTCCACTGTTTTAAAACTTTGGTTTTATGGTCGCTTCTTTCCCTGTTCCTGGTAGTATTCATATTATATCCTAATTTACCTGTTGAAACATATGGTCTCTGCCTTCCTTATCTCTGATTGTCAAAGTTATTTCTTTTCCACTTCATTTGTCCAGTGCTTGCTTTTGATGAAGCTGCTTGGAGCAGCAGTCTATCATTTCAATCTCATTTTCTAACACCACGAAACCAGTTTTAGAATTATAGTTGTACGGGCACTAAAAGCTTCTGCTAATGCAGCTATGTTAATAGACTACATCCCAAACAAGTGCACTGCCCAAACGGAACATAGGGTTGAATCAGAGCCTGCGCTCGCTTAAGGCAGAAACGTCGTTAATTTTTTACTTTAAAGTGCAGCTAGAAACAAAGCAGGGGGAAAAGCGATAAAAATTATTATCAGTTTGCAGCACCACTTGTTTAGTCAATCATACCAAAATAAGAACTGACAGCAGCTCCAGTGGCCATGCATAAACGCACAGCTTTTATGACTGTGAGCCCATAGCTTGCATTTCCCATTGCTCCTTACCTCCGAAAAAAAAAAAGCGTCAAATGCCACTTTTTTTTTAATCGGTAGAACTTCCAAGAACCTACTTTCAGGAGCACTTAAAAACTCTAAGGGCATGCGCCGAACAGCAGCAGGCTCTGGCCACGGGACTCGGGGAGTTCCACTTTTGAGTCCGGACAGGGTGTCAGCGTCATGCCAAGCTCGCCCACCACTAACAGACTCCCACCGCTTTTGGAAACAGCTGCGAGCCAGAGGGACGGGCGGTCCCCCTTCCCCCCCCCC
>VYZV01006628.1:82598-97872 GCA_013401275.1 Pandion haliaetus | reverse complement strand
TCCCGTGCCGGTGGGGGCCAGCCGGGCCTTTGTCCGCCCGGGGCCCGGCCCAGCCCGGGCAGCGCCCGCCGCCGGGCCGCCCCGACCCTTCCCCCTCTACGAAGGTGGGAGCCTGTACCCGTGCCTCGCTTAGAACTGTCCTTGCCGCCCGCGGCCTCCCGCACGGAGGTGCCCGGGGAAGGGGCAGCCCTAGGCTGGGTAAAGTTCCGGGCGGCTGCCCTGGGAGGGCGGGCGTCCCCCTCAGCGCCCGGTCCGGCGGCGGCAGAGCCGGAGGGGGAAGGCTTGCCTGCCGCGGGAAGCAGGGCGCTGGGGAGAAGCGAGTTACGGTAATGAGATGGTGAGGAGCGAGGCAGTGTAGGAACTTGAAGATGTAGATTTTTGATCTGCACGTGCCTGCTAAAAGTAACCATTAAGAGCGGGGTACGTGCACTGTTTGAATGACGGCATGATCATAGTGCAGCGTTTTGACTGCTCGATGCGTTCAAATTTGTGCGTTTTTTGCTCTAAGCTGGCTCTGAGCCTTTATAGCCTGCTATAAGCTTGTGTTGGGATGGAAGTGGGAATGTGAGGCCTCTGTATGTGGCCTGTTTCATGTGGAGATTTCTGAAATAACTTACAGCAACAGGAGCGCAATGTTTTGTCTCAGATTATTACCTTTCTATACTGATGGTTGGAAGGAAACATGAAGTGATGGGAAATTCTTTCTGACTCACCCCAAGTCAGATGTCTTTATCTTATGGAATAAGTGTCTGACTGCCTGTTAGACTCATCAGGTAGTCTTTGTGAGTATTTTTCTTTATGAAAAAAAGTTGAACAGTGTTCTTGGTTCCTTCTGCATTTATCCTTGGTATAATACAACAGTCCATTCACGCCAACACATGTAAACATACCTGTTGGGTGAAAATGTTGATTTTTCTGACAGATTTGCCATTGGTGCTACAGTCCTGTTCAGGCCAAGACGCACAAACCTTTAGGAGTAAGGATTGTCTCCATTCGGATTAGTGGAACTGCCTGTGGCTAATGCTGCATGTGTGCTTAAGTGTTGAAATGGAGCAGGACTTTATGTATGTGAAAACAGACTTAAATAATCTACTCCTGGCATATTAATAAGTTGGTAGGTGATGGTGACAGGGTGAGAAAAATCAGTTTGCTATTATGAAATGAGATAACTCGGTAGCAGCTTTTTTTTTTTATAGTATTGTACTACTACAAAGATGTGTAAATTAGACTAAATTAAACATGATTTTAAAAGTAGTGAAGACGTTCATTGTCCACATCCATCCCAGTGACGAAACTGATGATTCATTCTCCTGTCACAAAAAATATTACTTGCCTCTGGCAAATGATTAAGTAGGATTCTGCAAGCCTGCTTAAGGCTATATTTATAAGGGTTGCAAAAACAGTGAGCCATTGGCAATAGGTAAGCAAGACGAGGCAAGTTTAGGATGTGAACACCTTCAACTTTTGTCCTTTTCAAAGATGTTTCAGTTCAAAGGTGCAAACCTGACAGGCATGCAGAATGAAATCTTACCTTAATCAAAGTTGGAGCTCGCAAGTGCTGTATCTGTTTGCCAGCCACATGATAAATGAAGCAGACTTACTTCAAAATTAAATGTCAGCAGTTAAAAATCTGGTGTTCTTTGTGTGTGCAGGCAGGGAGCTCGTTCTCCTCTGTACGTTCGGTCATCCGATCTGCATCATGTTCCTAGTTATGCCCACCCGTTTGAAGGACTGATTTGAAGGGATGCAGGCTTCTCTAGAATATGCATGAAATTCTGATGTGAGTGCAGAATTTTAGTGTTTTGTCTTGAGTTTTAAGTGACTCAAGTGGTTAATCTTCTACCACTTCCTTTGGGAAGTGATTCCCACAGCTGAAAACAAACTGTCTGGAAACTTTTCCTGCTGTTCTTTCTTCCTCATCCGTGATTTCATTCTTCTGCTCTTAACCATCCTCCCTGTACCTCTCTTAGGGTAACTCTGCTGTGGTGCAGTTTTGAAAAGAGCTCGTTTGCTATAGCAAGCAGCTCAGGAAGTAGATAACTTGGTTAGCAGAAAGGCAAGCTCAGGGAGAGTGATGCAAACGTGGGGTTGACATGTGCTATGTGCTATGTTCTCTGTTGCCCTGAATATATAATTCCCTCACTGCTACTGGTATGAATGCTCTTCAGTTGTCTTGATTTAGTTGAGTGATGTGAAGCACACTTAGCTTGTGGTTCTCTCAGCCCTCTGATCAGCCTGCTACAGGCTTCAGGGCTGTCTGTGGCTCTTGGTAATGCAGCCTTCAGAAACAGTTCTGGTTGTGATTGTGGCAGGACTGCTGTTAAACAGGCTGTTGAAGTACATCCTCTTGATGGGACCCTTTTTGTAAGCCATCATCAAAGGCTGTAGTTCTGGCACAGGCTCCATCCTCGCTCCCTTTCCTTCTAGTGGACAGACATGCAGAGTCCCTGCTGTTCCTCTCCTGCCTGCGAGCCGGGGTCCTGAGCTTCTCCAGTGCAGACCTACTTGTGATGCCTGGCACAGCCTTCGCTGATGCCACCATTGCACATAGGGAGTGGATGTGTGAGCTGTGCTACCTTCTATTCTCTTAGTTGTACCCACCACATGACACGGGGAGTGGGTTCTTTGGGGGAAAGAGTAGAGCCTGGACTGAGCTTTGCTGGCAATTAGTATACCCGACCTCCTCTTCCTCCCCGCTCCTTTCCAAATACATTTTGTACCCCTTTCATGTGAGAGAGACTATTATAATCAGTGAGACATTGCAAAACTGAAGTTAAAGCAGGCAGAGATTTTCCTAATCAGTATTAACTGTGGCAAAATAGCTAGCTTTAAGATTGCTCATGCCTCCTCACATGGCCCTTGGAAGAGATACTGGTTAGACAGATCCAGAAAAGAGGGAATCCACACTTGGCAGTAGCGGAGCCTATTCTACCCTCAGTTGCTTTTTTAGAACTTCAAATGATTTATTTTTTCCAACTTTTTTTAGGATGGCAAATCCCCTTGGCATCCTTTTAATTCTTAGGAGCTGCAGTCAGCCCTCTGAGAGGGAATCCTTGTTGGGAGTGCCTTTTTTTTTTTTTTTTTCCCTCCTTTTAAGCTTCGCGGGATCTATCCATAGAGCTCATAAAGCAATTACGTAAATAATTCTTAAAAATGTAATTAAGGCAATATGTAGTTAGATTTATTTTGGAATTGTCACTAAGAAGTACTTGCCAGTATGTGTACTATTCCCCTGTGATTAGATTTTTAAGTCATCTGCTATATTCTGTGCTCTGTAGAAAATTTCCTGTCTCCCAGCAGCAGAAAACTTGGAGTTAAGTCCATGTTTTCCTACCTCTCATCTCCAATCTGTCTTTATATTGCTGATTCTACGAATTGTTCCCACTTGCTCTATTCGCCTTGCTTTGAGGGTGCTTACTAGTAGTAGCATTCTCATTAGCAGTTATAACATTGCTGGTTCGATGACTTGAGATTGTTTAGGCTCCTGCTCTGGTGTGTGTGTGCATGGGTGTGTTTTATACAAACACGTGTATCTTGGAGCTTTACAGGAAAGTAGGTTTTGGTGTAGGGGAGAGTTAGCTGTTTTTCTGAAGAGGGTGTTTGTTTTTCAAGAGGGAGTGTCACAGAATCATGAACAAATGAACAAATTCTGTGGCTTTGTCTCCTGGACAGACACTGGCAATATCTTGGTCTGATTTAAGGCTCCTTTTGTGTCAAAAACCAAATTTGTTGGTTAGTTCTAATGCTGAATAATGTTGTCATTTATGGTGGCCGTTATAATCTCCTTTTTTCTGTGTAGTTCTTCCTTGCTCTGTGTTGCTCTGTTCTGTTGTGTATTCTGTTGCCAGCTTTCTGAAAAGGATGATGTTACTTGCCATGCAGTAACCGCAGTGGACCACAGTATTGACCAGTATCTGTCGGTTGTTGTGTTACAGAGTTTCTTGGGTAGCCTACAAAGTGATTTTTGTGTTTACCCACAATTGGGAAGACAAATTCTAATTTTTTTTTGTTCTAATTTGTACTGCGTAGGCGTGGCCCAGTACCTAAACTGTTAAAACTGTAAGTCAGGATAAATCTATGACAAGACCTTTCTCTAAACTTTCTTCTCTCCGACCATGTGGATTAGTAGTGCAAGTACCAGTAAAAAGTATATACAGCTTCATTGTAAGAAATGGTCATGTGCTTTAGCTGTGTTCATAACAGGCTGTATGAGTTTCTAGCCCAATTTAAGACGTGTGTAGGCTTGCTGAATAGCTTCTATTGGGAATGTTATGCAGAGAAAATGAAAATTCTGACTTCTGTGAATGAAAAATGAGACACTGGGCACCTTGTTATGCATCACTAAATAGTACAGTTGTCTTTTTCAGTACTAAGGGTGCTCTCTTTAGCAGAATTTTGTTATTAAACAACCTGTATTTTTGTAATGACCACCTTGTTTTACTTTTCTATTCTTAGACTAATCAGAGTGGTTAGTGGACTTCTAGGCTATTGTATTCTCCTGTTAACAGGTTGAAGATGTTCGCAGAGATGGTAAAGTCACTAATATAGTACAAAATTTGCACACAACCAAGCACATGGTAGGGAAAGTACTGTGATGAGACTATAATATTAATGTTTTCTTTGGGGAAAGGTAGTAGGATTCCTGCCTGAGCTGTAATCCTCTTTGGGGTGTCACTGAGTAAAGGCTCTTTTATATATATTAGAGTGATATTTCTGTCTATATCTTTCTCAATTTCTCTTTGCAGTCAGCTGCAAAAAAGGTTATGAAAAATGCTTTCTGTCTTAAAAGCAGTTTCATGTGCTTTCTTTCTTGTCCAACAGCAGCAGCAAAATATCATTAGTATTCCTGTGGGTTTTATTAGAGGGGGAAGTTTTGAGTAACAAAATTGAGGCTGGAATCTTAACTTTGTTATTGCTAGTAAGAGCTAAGAAGATACTGGTGTTTTCTCACCATCCTTTTCATTCTTTTCTTTCTCCCACAGAAAAACGTCTTGTGTATCTTTGATAAATTAATGCAGTTCTCACATTCAGCCAACAGATCATTAGTTTTCTGTTTATAGTAGTTTTCTCTAAACTTCTAATTTGTAAGACCATATTTAAGTGCAGATTCTTCTTAAAATGCTCATAAACCGTAGCATATACAATATCTACTGCCAGTATTTTCTCCCCCCCAAAAGATCAACATCATATTTGCAGTTCATTTATTTCCGATTCTTGTTTTGTACAAGATTACTTAAGCTTAACTTAGTCCTAGTTTTGACTTAGCGTAGTTTTAACTTCTGCTCTTGGTACATTCTAGTGTATAAGCAGGAAAGAGAGCCGTTGTTTATATAGATTCTTACTGTGTTAAACTATAAATTTCTGTGTAGTATACATACTGCATCCAAGTACTCACATGTAGTTAATTTTCTGTTATGGCTATTAACAAACAACATTTTTACCTTTAGAACCATGCAAGTAAAGGCAACTTTTGATGTGAAGCTGAACAGAAAAAGTGAAAGCTTTCTTCTTTTCTCACCCTTTGTAGTAGAATGAAAAACAATAATTATATATTGGGCTGAACTGAAACACTGAACTTACCCTCATGCAAAGATGACTGATTTGTGGTTATTTAAAAGAGAAAAAAAAATAATTGTTTTAGATTAATTTAGAAGAGTCAGTATTTCACTTAGGAAATGGTGATATTGCAAGTCAAAGGTAGTATCTTGGATATTAATGCATACTTCATCACTGAGGTCATGGTTTTGAAAAACAAACCTGAGATCAGGATGTCTGGTTTGGCATAACCTTGACCTTGAAGTAAGTATTGAGATAAGGATGCAGTGGGGCCATTCCTTTTTGCAAAGGAAAAAGGAGGATAAGCTGTCATTCTCAGGTTTGTTAATATTTTTTTTGTGGAACTGTAGTTTAGTGTGTCTTAACATGGTGCTAACCTCAGGCATTGGCACTGAAGAGTCGTGTCTGCCTCTTGTGCAGCTACCTGCTCTATGAAGCAGTTTGATCTGTCCTCATCTGCTCTGTGTCTCTGTAGGCTGGCAGGACCTGCAGGGAGTGATCTGTGGCCTTGCGCTGCTATAAAGCAGGATGCTGTCCCAGTGAGTTGTGGGGTAGCCTGAGTGTCAGGAGCATATCTGGGACGGAGGAGGTCATTTGAAGGACCTGGCATTCTAGTAGCTTGGCCAGCATCCTCTGCAGATTCAGTTGCTCAGGTATTAAATTGGGCAACATCCAAGCTCTGCCTAGAGCGTCAGCTGTCTGGTTTTCCCTATCTTAGGTAAAAGGGGTTTGTGTGAAGATGAGTGCAGCTAAAAGGAAAGCCTATTTCTGAAGTGGAGATAAATACAAAAGAATGTAATCTTTTTGATGTTAATAAAAAGCACTCTCCCTGGGATCAAAAGATGACACATTTTAGTAGTTGGTTATCATTAAATTTGGATTAAATTTTGCATCGGGATGATTTCTCATATTATTACCACGTATTTGATAGTGGAGTGACTGAAGACTTTGTGCTTGTCCAGTCAGCAAGTGAAATGCTCCCTCTCCTGATAATAAAAAGGAAAAATGAGGAAATCTTTGCTAGCATGATCCACAAGACTGACTAGGGTAAGCAAGGTTGATTATGTGCTGCCGGTATGTTCTGGCTGGGTTTTTTTCTTATTACACTGATGTTTTATTTTCTTGTGTATTAGGAAGTTAGTTTTGGTGGGCATAGGGTACTCGGGAATTACCTTCTCTGAGGTTCCTTTTTTATTTTTGCAAGGTTGTATTTAGTATATGTTAATGTGCTCGCTTTATGGTGCTAGCTAAAGATTGTCCTGATGCTGAACGGCTTACTGTAGCCCATCTGCATTAAATACAAGGTTTGACAGTTTTTGAAATGTCAATTTGCTGGTTTTGTGTCGGAATAGATTAAAAATCTGTCAGTTGTGCATAAATATAACCTACGTGCATTTCCAAAACATCTGTAAGTGTAACATTTTAGGGGATAACATTTGTTCTTCACTTTTACTGTACAGTTCAAAAATGGGGAATATTTTTTGGTGCTGTTTTTGTCATTTCTATGCAAATACAAATCTGTGTGAGAAATTAGTGTTCAAGAATTTCAGTGTAATTTTTCCTGGGTGTGGACCTGAGCATAAAAAAGGAAACAGCAAATTTCCTTTTTTGGAAGAACATACTATATGTCCCAGCTATAGGTTGTTTAAAATGCATCACAAAATTGATAAACATTAACTTTTTTCCTATGTATGTGTTACCTCCCTCCACTACAGATGTTTACATAACTTTTCAAAGGCTAGACTAAAATGTTACATAGCCATGCTGCTGATATCACCAGTTCCAATGAAAAACTCAAACTTTAGCATTAAAGAGTAACTATAGTGTCTAAGGTTGCTGCCAGCATTTTTATCACTGCCAGCTCACCAACCTGAAGAGTCTTTAGATAGTAATAAAAAAGCTTGCACAGATACTGGCTCTTTTTGGTGCATAATTCACAATGCAGTTTCACTTTCTAAATTAATAATGCCTGTATTTAATATGATTAACATTTGCTTGTAGTTGGAAGCAATTTTAATACTTTATGTCTCGGCAGAGCTTAAAAAAAAAAAAAGAGCTCGCTCATAAGTGATAACTCAAAACTCTGCAGTAGACAAGTGGTTTTCAAATTTACCTGAATTTCATATTTCATAAAATGTTCCAGTGGCCGTTGAATCATGAATTCAACTAAAAATGTGTTTTATTTTTGTAGGAACATGGCTCTGCAGCAATTTATACCAATGTAGGTCTTAACTGTCCCTCCTGCCTGTAGTTGTGCAGTCTTGCCATCTTCTTTGCATCAGCAGTGGAATTCATAAGGCTGTACAGTAAGTCATGAAGTAGCTGATCTGGTTGAAAAATAGCTTAGCAAAAAATTAATTTTCAGCTAGATCAGCTGTTTCAACTGGGTGACCACATGCATTACTAGTGACATGCTTCAGACAGGGGAGGAATAGGAAAACGCGCAGCTCATAGCGAGAAGAGTGTGGGACTGTGGTAGTCCAGAGATAAGTTGGCATAAATTTCTGTGGAACCTCCCAGCATCTGCTTGTACATGCTTCAGTGCTCTTCTGACTTGAGTAGTCCGTCTTAGCTTGCTAGATCAGGTGAGAAATAACTCAGCAAGGAGTTATTGCTCAGCTTGTTCCACAGTCTCATTTGAGAGGTGAAAGTATCATCCACAGTTGGCACCAGGTAGATGAAGGTTGCAAAGTGGGGAATTTTAGGGCCTGGAGAAGTTGAGCTGTGTCTGTTCAGTAGTGGCAAACTGGTAGATCTACGTGACTACTTTGAGAAACCTCATCTTTTATTATCTTTTGCAGTCCTCTTAGAAGCAGCCTGGGGACTCCAGGCTTAAAATCCTACTCTGGAAAGTACCAGAAGTGTGTTAATAGGCAGGTTGTCCAGGCGAGGACTGCTTTTTTTAAAGTACATGTGATGGGTCTGTTNGGGGGAGAAGACATCCTTTAAGATTTAAGTAATTTTTTTCCTGAGATTGGTGAGCTTTTTGCAAGTGCTCAAACTTAAGTCCACTGTTTGTTTTGCTGTGTGCTTATACCTAGCCAGTTATCACTGCCATTTTGAATTAATAATCATCACTAGTTACAAATATATATTAAAAAAATATATAACATACATATGTAAAATTAAATACATATAGAATTAAATATATATTTAAAAAAATCTCACAGATACAGAGTTATAAGGTTGTATGTAGTTCTGTGGGATGACCAGTTTTTTATTATTTCTGCTGTTCATTTTCCTGACCACTTACCCGATGTTGAAAGTATGTTGAGGATGAGAGTTGTTTCAGTACAAGTCTCATTCTAAATTGTGTTAAATAGCGAATCTTTTAAAAAACTTGCAATTAAATATTTGGATACTATCTGTAAACACTATTGTCTGTACTTGCCATTGAAATCCTGAATTAAAATTAAAATAAACAAACAAAATGAAAAACCTGTAGTGCTTTGTTCTTTGCCTGTCTTAATTTTTTTGTCCAACTAATTTCTTCTAATAACCTATTGGAAAAAATAAAAATAAAATCAGAATACTTCCCCAAACTGGCTAGCTGTGTTACAGAGCATTCATAAGCAATTCATCCAAGGCCCACAGAGCAGGAAGGTGAGCCCATGACAGCCTGGATTTAGGCTGGTTTAGCAGCACTCAAAGAACTCAGCGTGTAATTTCAGAGGTCATTCAGTCTGACAGCCACCTGCCACTGTTTCCTCAGCACTCCTCTGTCCATGTGGAGGTCTGGTTCAGTTCACTGAGCCTTACAGAAAGCAAGTTTTGGTGTGGAGGGGTAAGGGATGACTCAAGGTATCTCTCTGCCAGCCCAGCAAGCAGAACTGGCTTGGGATGGTGGGGAGGGAGGTCCGTGAGTGGGTGCACAGGTGCAGAGGTTGCTTTTTTGGAGGTGGGGATGCTGTAGCACTGCTGTTCCTTTCAGCAGCAGTTAGCTTTCATCTTCATTTTGGTTGCTGAAACTGTACCCTGAGTGTTAATGATAGCTGCTGATGGGTGAACACTGCCATGTAAAGACAGAGTTTCCGCTGAGTTTGGCCTTTGCGGTGTGCCAGCTTCTGGCTTCCTGCAGTACCTGCAGCAATAGCCAGTGAGATGTTTGCAACTGTTTTCTCTTAAAGAAACAGATGAGTGAGACATTGTATTAACTAAAATTCTTTAGCTTTTTTGCTTAAGAATGTAGGTGCCTCTGTTCTGCTTTTCCTTTAAAAGAAAAGCTTGGATTAAAGTAAATTTAGCCAGATGTTGTGGCAGTCGTGGATATTACTAAGGCAGTACAGCCTTGGAAGCATCAGTTACAGTCAGCTGTGTAAGAGCTATATTTGTATGTTTAATGAAACTTTTCGTTTCCCCCTGTGTGGATGAATGTGAGGTTTAAGTTGCACAAAATTAAATAGTCTTTTTATGGGAGTAGTAAGTGGTGCAGAGTGTGTGGGAATTTAATACTACCACAAGGAACAGACACCCATGTTTTCTACTAGAATGGCTTAAATTGTTATGTGGCATTCCTAATTGTAATCTGCCTGAGATGGAAATGTTAAACTTAGCCAAGAAGTCCTGTAGAGTAGCAAGACCTATGTAAACAAGCTAAATATTCAATTCACACTCTTCCCTGCCAAAAAAAAGGTCACACTTAAGCAAGAGAAGAAATTAAATTATTACGGCAAAAATGACTGATGGATCTAAAAGCATTTGAAAAGTGGTGAAACAACAGAGATTTTTTTTTTTTTTCCTCTGTTTTGATCACAATTGTGTAAAGAGGTGCTTGTAATAATGAAAACCCTGAAATACTTGTTATGGAAAAATGCCTACTGATTACAGTGAGAATTCTTACAGATTCATGGAGGCAATATGCTTTGAGTCATTAAGGCTGTGATGGACTTGAACTGCTGGAAACTTCTGTTGGCAAGAGTATGGAAAATGGATATTTTTGACAGTGATGGTTTTAAGGGGGAAAAAATTTGGTGTTTTGGTTCTTAATACTTACATGTCCTCATTATATATTTATCCTTAAAGAGGAAGCTCTCAAGGTGCACATGTGTAGAAGCTGCTGTAGATACAGAAAATAGTTTCAACCACAGGATCGGTACCCATGGGCTTGGAGTGTTAGCTGTTAAGCTTTAGAGAGGTGCTGTCTTTGTGGTGTGCTTGCATGCTAGCATAAGCAGTGTATGAATAGGTTTTATTATTTTGTCCTTGCTTAAAATTCAAGGAGCTTCACAATGTCTTTGTAGGAATCCCAGCTTTCTGTGGGCAGGATGCACTGACATGGGATTTCTTAGCGAAAGAGGAGAGTGCAAGTGTGTGGTGGTGGTGTGTTCTGCTTCTTTATTCTGTACTCTAGTAAGCACAATAGTTTAAGAGGTGTGGAGTAGCAAGAGGTAGTTACAAACTGGCTTTTCAGAAAAATGCAAATATTTTAGTTGAAGCTATGTATAAGCCATAGGTAATAAACAGTAAAAACATATTGCTGGTGTTTTAATTAGATGTAGTTGCAGGCCTCTGCCTGCTCCACCTGAGAATATGCAGAGCTGTATTTATCTCTTACTTTAATGTTGAACATTAAGCACAATACACCTGTTTGTTAGTCTAGTTTTCCAAAATACAGTTGTCAGAGTTTACCCTATAAATTGCAGTCTGTGGATAATTGCCTGGTAAAAATATACAAATAAACCTATGTGGAAATAATAATATTCTCATGAGAAAGAGCACCTCAGTTGTCTCTTAAACTGTTTCCTATATGTCGTGATCATACACGGTTGTTTGTTCGCATGAGCTGTGTCTAGGTACTACTTGCCTTTCAAGCATCAAGATGCTTTCCAAAGCAACTCCTAAGCTGTGGAATCTTGGCTTCAAATTATGATTCAATGGGTCAAGAAAACGCTACACAAATAGTGTCTTTGTCCATGTTAGGACCAAGCTAAGGACAAGGATGGTTAATAAAGCAAAGTGTTCTTCTTAAATTAATAATTATTGGTGGTATGGTAGTAGTACGAAGGAAGTCTAGTCATGAATTGCAAACCTTCTGTTCATGGTGGTATGTGCATATACTATTTGAAAAAAGGTCCCTCCTTCAAAAGTGGTGCTGACTAACCAATGTTAGTCCTGCCTGCTCTGCAGTGCACTCCGAAAGGCATTAGAACAAAGGGAAAAGGTCAAGGTTGCGCTTGGGGTTTGCTGACTTGACAGGTGAAGGCTCTTTGTCAGTGGCAGCATCTTCACGTTGTCCCTAAGCATCTCTTCTCATTCTTTTACTTTCCATCACTGTCAGCAGCATGAAATCTGGACTTGTGTGACTTCTTAAATAGAAATACGTTATAAAAAGACAAATTGAGTAGGTTTTAACAGCACTAGTATTCTTTACACTTTGCTATGCAACTTGTTTTTGCTTGTGATTAGTATTATTTAGGTTTGCAGCTGATTGCAGGAGTGAGTTTGTCATTAAGTGAAGTTATCAATGGATTTTCCTAATGAAAAACATGTATAGAAGTACAGTGCCATGAAATAAAACATGGTGTGTAATCCATCCTGCCTAAAAACGTTTGCTCTGTTCCATAGAAGTCTAAATTCAGTAAGTCTTTTCTTGCTTACTAGAAGCTCCTGGCTGCCTTTAGTTGCTTGTTGGAGGATAAGTATTCACTTTACCTTCTTTAAGTCCATAGAGAAGTCCATATAGTTCAGATCATTCGGGTCTGCAATGGGAGAGGGATTTCAGCTCAGTGTGCACTAGTCATTCATGACACAGGAGGTTTGCAGTCGAGGCTGTCTTCTGTGTCTGAGTGTGAACGTACATCTGTTTCCCTTCACCTTCTTACACGTTAGGGTATTTGGTGGGAAAGAAATAAAGTTCATACTCCAAATCATGGCCCCAAGAATCTTTGCTTTTATCTATTGATATATCTATTGATATACAATATGCTATAAAATCTATATATAAATTATGGGGAACATGATCTGGAACCCCACTTACATCTTTCTTCTACTTCCTGCCACCTGAGTTCTTCAGTAGATAAACAAGAGTGAAAACTTTTATCAGCTCGTTTTCTGTCTCTGTGCCTTTCTTGGTTGCACAGCAGCTTCGATTTAAGTGTTCTTCCGAGTGTATCCTGTAGGATGATAGAGCATTCCCAGGAAATGTGGGAATTTGGGGCTGAGGAGGGACGGGAGCCCAGTTATCTTACTTCTTGGGTATGCCTCAGTGCTGTAAAATATCTGGGAACCATTACCACCCTCTGTCATGCGAACAATATCACAAGTGGATCTACTGTGTTTTATTTTTTCTCAAGGTGGAGAGATGTCAAGTATCAGGAAGCTTTATCATCTGCAGCTGTTCTGAAATAGGTACCTCTTTTTTTTCTGATTATAGGGGAAATTTATGTGTTCTATCAAGAAAAATCTCCTTCCCCACCCCATTCCCTGCAGCCAGGCACCTAACTTAGGCGGATTCATTTCCACTCAGTAATTCAAATCAAGACCAAAAAATACTTTTCAGAAAAATACCTAATTGCTTTTCAATCCACTATTTAGAACTGTTGGGAAGTTGAGGGCTCCTGTGAAATCCAGGAACAAATATTGATAAATTCTATATAAAAGGAATAATACGGTCAAACTGTGTGAGTGCTTGTGAAGTTAGCTGTTCTGTCTGAAAGCAGCTGTCCCCCATATAAACTAACAAACACGCTGTACTCTGGGGACACAAGCTGATACCATGAACAGCCTTCCAGACCTGTTCTCATGTGCTGTGGCCTCAGCCTGCTGGTACTTGTAAGTGAACATTTTCATGTATTCAGCTAAAGAGGCAATGTGATGCAGGTGCCCATGCTGGGTTTTCAGTAGTGGTTTCAGACCCACAAGTCTATTTTAGAACCTAACGCTTATTGATTTTTCCCATTGAATCCAGTCATTTTTGGTGAACTTTAAGCAACTTGATCTCTTGATAACTTTTTTAGAGCTGTAAGTATGAATAAACCAGGTAGTAATGCAGTATAACTGAGTGTCTTAGCAAACCAGTTGTGTTACTGTGTCTGTTTGTCTGCCTTACTAAGCATAGGAGGGGGGGCACAGTAGTTTCCATGCAGAATCTGCAGAATTGTCATATGTTTCCCACTGGTTCTGGCATGCAGAAATGTGTATTCTCATCTTTTTTTGGACACTCAACTCTGCAGGGGGATCTTCTGAACTAAACAGTAACATACACTAATTGTGGCACATAACCTCAGATAACCATACTGGAGCACCTGGTCTCCTTAACCTAAGCAGAAAATCAGTTTCCTGTAGATTTTAACTCTTTTTAACAAAGAGTTAAAAATTTAAGTCCTAACTGGTTTGTTATATATTATTTTAACATATGATGCCCTACTAAAACAGAGTGGTTATGGAAGTGCTTATCTTGAGTACTGGGTGACTATGCTTGTTTTATTCCATTAACTTAGAGATAATAACTGACAGAGAGAAATGAAGTCCAATGTGAAATACTGCTGATTCTTTTATCCTGTAGTGTCACAGTAGCTGAAGTGGTTATGCCTTAAAGCTTTTTCAGGACACAATTTGAGTAAGCGATCTTGATATGATGAATTTTCATGTAAAAGCTGTTTCAGTGCTGAAGAATTTCTTATTTTGCACATTAATCTGGGTTAATGTACCATTCTTTCTAGATTACTGCAAGCAGTTCAAAACCTGCTCTTGTTAACATCTGCAAAGTTGTCAGGGGGAGAAAGAACATGGTGGTCTTGATGAGCCATGCTGTTGATAGGCTGGTAGATAGTTAGGCAGTTGAAGGCAGGCTTACTTCTAGCATTTCCATTTGGATTGGGGTGCTGCAAAGTCCTGCTCTTGAGATTGCATTTTTGTGGTCCATCTTGACTATTCCCATCAACTTCACTTCCCCTACATGGGTATACTCTGCTGCCTCATCTCTGATGGTACAAGGTCAGGAGCTGGGCCTCTCTGTGAAGGGCAGCTATCACAAGGCTGGTCCACTTCCAGGGAACAAATAGTTTTGGAGGGTGAGTTATGGTTTTGGTTCTTTGATTAAAATTTCTTGCTTTTCAATCATCAGTGCTTACCCCCAATCTTCACTTGCATGAAGAAGAATGCATCATGTAATTTCTTGATCCTGGTGGTCCTGGAACTTACTGTGCAAGCAGTGTATTCCAGCTATAATTTAGTATTACAGTAACATTTACATTGATTAAGTAAGATAACGGTTAAGGTCACAAATGAAGAATTACCTGTTTAAGATTTGTCGGAAAATGTACACCACAAACTTGGAAGTTTTAATCATGAGTAACTCCTTGGTGTGAAACATTTTAGTTTCTGTACCTGTGCCTTTCTGAGCAATCTACTTCTCAAGACAGAGCAGTAAGATACCATTCTACCACTTTCTTTATAGTGAATTGCTGCTTTGCAGTGAGTTGTTGCACAAGCAGACATGCTTGGAGTTGTTGCATGTCCAGGCAATTTTGGGTGTGTAATTAACGACATTTGTTGTGAGAGTTCTTGCTGTCAGGAGTGCTTACAGAGGTGTGGGTCATTGCTAGAGGTCTGTAGTGTCCGTGTAATTGCTGTCCCATGTCACTGGGGTTGTTTGGTTTCTCCAGTTCAGAAAATTGCTGTGTCCTTTTTTTTCCCCATTTTTTTTGAGAAATGTGAATGGGATACATCTTGCCAGTCCGTAAAATTCACACTGAAAAGCGTGGCCCTCTGCTAAAGC
>VYZV01006628.1:62468-75554 GCA_013401275.1 Pandion haliaetus | reverse complement strand
GATGTGGACACAGGACTACAGTAATGAGAACAAAGTAGTTGTGTACCATTTCCAGCCCCTGAAGAGAACTTTATTTAATTCAAATGGGGGGTGAGAGGGGACAGGACACAGGGCTAGTAGCTCATACAGTATTTGAGCATAATGGATATTGTCCTTAAGGAGAATTCCTAGGTACTGCAGACACATTCAACCTTGTATTTACCTGGAATAAGAGCCTGTACTCAGGGTCAGCTGCTTGATGGTGATTGCCATAATAAATGCAAGATGATCTGAAGAAGCTTACCGTGATGAGGAGAGGAAAGGAAAGGAATGAAAGTTATTTTGCAATTTTGGTGTTGCCCCTATTTATTTCTAATATGATGTTTTCAGCTTGAAGCCAAATTATTGTTCCTCTGTTGACAGAGAATTTTCTTCATCAGAACATATGAGTGACCTGGACAACCAGAACCTGATTACTCAAAAGATTGTTACTTTGTTTATAAGCACTTCTCTTGGTCATAAGTTTTCTGATGATGGACTGTGATTGCAGCGGGGGATACTTGCTTTTGGTGCAGGCTCTTTTAAGCAGTAGCTAAGGAAAATCTGAAGCTTTTAGGTTGTTCAGTTTTTTGTCTTTTTTTGTGTGTGTGAAAACCATGCTGCATAGCTGTGTGATCCATATGCTATTCACTTTGCCCATCTGATTGTTTCCCCAGTTTGCTAATTTTGCTCATATTAAGCAAATGTTTGCTAATTATTAAGCAGACTTAAGCAGCAGCAATATCACCATTTAACTTCAGTGACTGAGGGGGGCAGGGGAAAAAACTTCTAATTCCATTCCTTATTTCATATATAATAGGCAAAAGAATACTTTTCCATTTTCTGGGGGGCAGTAATTCTTCTGCAGTGTCTTTCAATATCAGAGTGAGATGACATGCCTCTGTTGGCAAAACTCAGGGTTTGGACTTACAATTGCAACAAATAGTAACTTGCCGTTATCTCACTGCCATTTCTGTGCTTGCAGCCTGTATTTGATGCAAAGTAATTTGAAATATTCCATCCAGAACTGATTTTTCTGTTATAAACATATTTAAACAATGTGGGTTTTTTAAACTAAACTCTGAGAATTTTTGGAGTCATCTTGGATGCAAATAGATATTGAAAATTTGTGCTATAAGATCTTACAGGAACCTTGTTAAAATTATTGCAAGTATGAAGATTTGAAATTGCAGAAACTAAGAGGCTTGATTTTTGGCAGGCTAGTATTTTCTATGGAGAGATAAAATACCTTGGAAATACGAAGTTGGACATTTGAAAAATACTTCTTGAAATTTTTTTCATCATAATTTGATGTTAAGCATTTCAATTAACAGGAGAGAAAAATTACTTGCGGCTAGTTCAAGATCTCCATCAGTATTTCAAAGCCTTTCCTTAAAAAGGCATTTTTCTTGCCAGTGCAGTTGTGGAATTTTTAATGGTTTCTATTTGTTTAATCTCTGAAACAGGGGAACCCCAAACATTTTCATTAAAATTTAAGAGAGCTGAAGACTACCCCATTGACCTTTATTATCTTATGGACCTCTCCTATTCTATGAAAGATGATTTAGAGAATGTGAAAAGTCTCGGAACGGCTCTGATGTTAGAAATGGAAAAAATAACTTCAGACTTTCGAATTGGTAAGAAAGATTTGC
The DNA here is from genome assembly GCA_013401275.1 of Pandion haliaetus. Lineage (NCBI taxonomy): Eukaryota > Metazoa > Chordata > Aves > Accipitriformes > Pandionidae > Pandion > Pandion haliaetus. Next base: position 73,884 of record VYZV01006628.1, on the reverse strand, counting down.
CTATTCTAAAAAAAAAAAAAAAAAAAAAAAAAAAAAAACAAAAAAAAAACCTTAAAAATGTCAAGTTTCCTTCCTGGTGTTTTTTACATGATTACGTATGAAGAGTAGGTTTTTTTTTTTAAATTAGCAGTATTATGGCAGATACTCTAATGCACAGAACCTCTTGAGGAACATAGGAGTAGTTGGTGTTGGTGGAGAAAGTGGAACGTAAACAGGAATGATATCTATTTCTGACATCAGTTCAGCTATAATGCATTTGCATTCTGTTGTGTCATATAAATAAGAGACTTCCATTCTTCAACTTACAGGGTTTTTATTGTTCTGTCTTAGGCTTTGGCTCTTTTGTGGAGAAAACTGTGATGCCATATATAAGTACAACACCAGCCAAACTCAGAAATCCTTGTACAGGTGACCAGAACTGTACAAGTCCATTTAGCTATAAAAATGTGCTCAGCCTTACCAGCGAAGGAAATAAATTCAATGAACTTGTAGGTAAACAGCACATTTCTGGGAATTTAGATTCTCCTGAAGGTGGATTTGATGCAATAATGCAGGTTGCAGTTTGTGGGGTAAGTGTGTATTAGTTTTCTTTACTGCTCTATTAGATGAAATTGTTTGAATACAGCCTCAGTGTTTTATGGTGGCTGACATTTGAACATGTGCATGCTAGCAAGACAATATAGACTAGGCAGACTGCAAGGATAGAGGCATTTGCCTTTTGTAGAGACCTCTAGTGAGTGAATGAAACTGGGAAATGTGAGTGCTGATTAGAGATCATGTTCACAGCAGATAGATGTATTCCAAAGACAAAGTTTTTAAAGTTTGCTATAAAAGAAGAATCAAATTCTGCTCAGAGGTGTATGAAATCCTGAGTAAGCAACTATTCTCAAATTATTTCAAAGTTCATATGCTTCTTGTAGTTGTTGTTTCAGAATACTTTGGGAAATCCTAACTTCTACTAGCTTCTCAGACAGAAGTAGATGGAAACATGGATTCTGATATTTTTGAAGGCTGATCTAGATCACTGCATTCTTTGATGTTTCCGAAGTCTGACAGACCATTCTATGCACCTGTACAACAGGGACTCCCAAAAAAGGGATATCCAAGTTTATTGCTTTGTTAACCATATTATTTTTGCAGTTGATCAATGGAGTCAGGACTTTCTGAAACAATCTGGAGTCTTATTTTAAAAGTGCAGTGTTAATCATAAGCCTTCTGGGGTGTTTTTGTGGTTTTTTATTTTTGGTGGTTGTGGTGAGTTGACCCTGGCTGGATGCTGGCTGCCCACCAACACCGCTCTATCACTCCGCTCCTCACCTGGACAGGGTAGAGAAAATAATAAAAGGATCATGGGTCAAGGTAAGGACAGGGAGAGGTCGTTCGACAATTACCCTCACGGGCAAAGCAGACTTGACTTGAGGAAATTAGTTTAATGTATTACCAATCAAATCAGAGTAGGATAATGAGAAATAAAACCAAATCTTAAAACAACTTTCCCTCACACACCACCCCCCCATTCTTCCCAGGCTTAACTTTACTCCTGAATTCTCTACCTCCTCCCCTCCAATGGCACAGGGGGATGGGGAATGGGGGTTGCGGTCAGTTCATCACACATTGTCTCTGCCGCTCCTTCGTCTTTGAGGGAGGACTCCTCACTCTTCCCCTGCTCCAGCGTGGGGTCCCTCCAACGGGAGACAGTCCTCCATGAACTTCTCCAGAGTGAGTCCTTCCCACGGGCTACAGTTCTTCACAAACTACTCCAGGGGTTCCTTCCACAGGGTGCAGTCCTTCAGGCATAGACTGCTCCAGTGTGGGTCCCCCACGGGGTCACAAGTCCTGCCAGAAAACCTGCTCTAGCGCAGGCTTCCCATGGGGTCACAGCCTCCTTTGGGCATCCACCTGCTCTGGCATGGGGTCCTCCACGGGCTGCAGGTGGATACCTGCTCCACTGTGGACCTCCATGGGCTGCAGGGGGGACAGCCTGCCTCACCATGGTCTTCCTCACAGGCTACAGGGGAATCTCTGCTCTGGCGCCTGGAGCACCTCCTCCCTCTCTTTCACTGACCTTGGTGTCTGCAGGGCTGTTTTTCTCACATGTTCTCACTCCTCTCTCTGACTGCAGTTGCTGTTGCACAACAACTTTGTTTCCCCTTCTTAAATATGTTATCATAGAGGTGCTACCATTGTCGCTGATGGGCTCAGCCTTGGCCAGCAGCGGGTCCATCTTGTAGATGTCTGGCATTGGCTCTGTGGACATAGGGGAAGCTTCTAGCAGCTTCTCACAGAAGCCACACCTGTAGTCCTTCCCGCTACCACAACCTTGCCATGCAAGCCCAATACAGTGGTAACTGGTATTTGTGACACTTTTATATGGTCTTCTTTCCTTAAATTAACTAGTGCTTCAACTGGATGGAAGAATTTGAAAAAAAAAAAACAATAGGAAAGGGTAGGTTACAGAATTAGGCCCTGCAGTTGTGAGCCAGAATGCTCGTGGGACAGTGAAAAAGGGCAGTCCTCTGGCAAGCACTATGCTGGGTGCAAATCTAGACTAGATTGGTAAAGCCTGATGATTCTTCAGAGCCTAATGCTGGGCAAGCCACAGTCTTCCAGTTCAAGATTGCAGCAGTGTTCTACACACTAATGTTGTCCTCTGTGCTCAGGCTGCATGGTAGTGACACAGAAGTGGACTTGGCATTAAAGAGCTGGACTGACATGCCTGATTTCTAAAACCCTATTGCTCTTCAGATACTCCAGTAAGAACTGAACAGACCAAAGACCAACTCTCAAAAAGAATGTTTCTTGCATTTGGTGAAAAACCTGCAGCAGATGTTTTGGAGCAGACATTTAATTAAATGCAAGTGCTTTTAAGGTTTGAGTGAGTTATGTGATTTCTAGGGTGACACTTCTGCAGTATGGCTTCTAAGTCTGTCTGTTTTTTCACATGTTTATCTCTCAAGCATTGCTCCCCAGTGCTATAAAATAAATAAGTGCAAAATACTAAAATCCATTTGTTTGTTTCCCAAGGAACAAATTGGCTGGAGAAATGTTACAAGACTATTAGTGTTTTCCACGGATGCTGGATTTCACTTTGCAGGAGACGGTAAACTTGGTGGAATTGTTTTGCCAAATGATGGGAAATGTCATCTGGAAAATAACATGTACACAATGAGCCACTATTATGTAAGTCTTTACTTCATCTTCTAGGGAAATTAATATTTTGTGATGCTTAAGCTCAAAAAACTCATTAGGTCATCTGGTATAGTTTCAGACTGCTGTATCTTTTGAACTTTACCTATTTACCTCTGTATTACATCAAGTGACTTTAGCTTAACTAAAGCAAATATGCAAGAATTAGTCCAGTCTTGATTGGAAAATTTCAAGAAATGGCAACTTTCACACTATGTTTTGTGTTATTGGATTTTAGCCTTTCTAATAATTATTAATGCTGCATGTCCACTGGCAAACTGTGGTGGCTCTGTCCTGTTAGTCTTTGTCTTCAGAAGTATTTTAGTACTGTAAAAAATAATGTAAAATAGAGAGCTCCTTGTCATTTTTTTTTTCTAGACTGCCTGAAATCTTATGATGCAAAGTTTATGATAAAAGTATGCTTGACAACATTGACTTCATTGTTTTATTGATAGATCAGATAAAAAGTGAAAAGAAAAACATTTACTGGATGGGGTAAACACAATAAGCTTTACAAATTTTATGTGTTCATATATTCCTAAAGTTAAATGAGTATTGTTCAATAAAATCCTAAAATTAATTCAGTTTTATTTCATCTTTTCTTTATGAACCAGTGCAAAAGGTAGTGGTTTTCACTGAGCTAAGTCATACGGAAAACTACCAAAGGTAATTTTCTGAGAACATTGAGATCAGGGATTTAACCTGGAGACTTTAAATGGCAGGGAATATGATAATGTTATTGTGGAAAAAAACACCTACCTTCATGGGGCATATATGGAATCTTTTCAATGTGTGGGTTTTTTACAGAGGTTGTTTTGGTTTAGAATGGTGACATAAGCTGGCTGGTTAGAAGTCTTACCTATGTTCCTAAAGGTGATTTGTATTTATGATGTCAAAGTCTCTCTGATTGTTTTCTAGCATGTGTCCCAGATTTGAATTGCATCTTGTGCTTGATTTATATAGGATTATCCCTCTATTGCTCATCTGGTACAGAAGCTTAGTGAGAACAATATTCAGACAATCTTTGCTGTTACTGAAGAGTTTCAGGCTGTTTATAAGGTAAAGACAACACGTATTTCTCATCTCTGTACTTTTTTCCCTCTAACACTGACTCAGATTTGCTCTGAAGTCATTAAAGTTGCTTGATTTGAAATTAAAACAAGTATGGAAGTAAGTGATTGTGGGAAGTAATATTTTGCCATTCATGTTTTCATTATTAAGCCTTTTTTACTTGTTCAAATTGATACTGAGCGCATGTGTAATTTCTGAGGAGAAAGTGCACTTCCTTCTTGCCCCTCATTATAGGTAGGAGTGAGTGAAGAACATATTTACAGTGCTACTTTTTATGAACGTTTTTACAGCAAAATAGCTGAGGGGGGTGTGGACACTGAATCAAGAGACACACTTATGAAAGAGCGTATTTTGTCCTTTGTGTTCTGTTTACATTCCTGATGTTTAAAATTAACTGAACTGTTGGGTGTGATTGTGAAATAGGAAATGACTGTGTAAAGGAGATGCATATTTTTTCTTGTTTTAACCTAACAAGGTATTTTTTTCTTTTTTTAGCTATATTCAATTTGTAAGGGGTTTTTTGGGTTGTTTTTTTTCTTTTTCATTGGGAATCATCTTTTATATGACCATCTTTAATGCACTAGAACTGTGGTGCTTCTTCTGTAAGATTGAAGATATATTGTATATGGTCAAGTTGTACAAGAAGAGGTCTTGGTATTCTATTACCAAATTTGACATGAAAATACAGAGGAAAAGAAAAGGCTGGGTATTTGTTTATACTAGTAGTGCTGTGTACAACCTCAAAAGTAATGAAGATCATTGGCAACACTTCAGCCTTGTTTTTTGAAGTACTTGATCTTGACTAGTTAATCCACTAAAGCATTATATCACCATACAGATATTTACAGTACAAATTTATACTTTGTTGTTAGTAAGGCTGTAACTTTCTTTTTACTTTTGTAAATACTGAAAGGAATTGAAAAATCTGATACCAAAATCAGCAGTGGGAACATTGTCTTCAAACTCCAGCAACGTAATTCAGCTGATCATTGATGCATACAATGTAAGTTCAGATTTTATTTGGGTTGTGTTTATTTTTCCTGCTTGTAAGTTATTACGAGTTTTTCAGGCAGATACTCCAAGTTAAATTTTATGGTTTTTTCTACAAAAGAGGAAGTTAGTACACTAAACTATAAATATACCGCCATTGCAGTAAAACCACACTAGACATATAGACACTATGGCAATAAGAGGTTAGATGACTAGAAAGATGTACTCTTAAAGCCACTTAAAACAAAACTACAAAGAAAACGTTATCATCCATGTTTTCCCTTTTAAAAAACAAAACCCACAAACAAAACCACCACTGTTTCTTCAGCATCTTCAGTTCTTGCCTGCCTTCCATGTGGAAGAGAAAAGGGCTATTTTGCAACTTCTTGACCCCAAAGAAAATATCTACATTAACCTCAGGGACCTCCTGGGTTTGGCCCCAAAATATTTTCTTCATAGCTGTGTTGTGTAAATGAGCATCATTTCTCCTTTGGAGTACATGGGGCAAACAAGTGCCTCCAACGTCCATAGAGACCTGCCCTGACCCTGCATAACAGGGTTCAGCCATGAGAAGGGGTCCCCATGGCATGACTATGGGCAGGCCTGGGCTGGTGTCTCTTGGCATATTGGAACTTACACAATTCCAGTGTGCCCATGGGACTGGCACTTAGATTGTGCATAGTTGTATAATGTCTTCAGCAAAATACTTACCCAACTCATTTTGAAGTTAGCAAATAACTATTGTTTTAGTCCCTTTCTTCAGAGGTTATCCTGGAAAACAGTAAGCTACCAAAAGGAGTGACAATCAGTTATAAGTCTTTCTGCAAGAATGGAGTCAATGACACACAAGAAGATGGAAGGAAATGTTCTAACATTTCAATTGGAGATGAGGTAACTTGCAGGATTGTGCTGCTACTAAAATATAAAATTCATTTAAAATATCCAACACTCAGTTGTTTGTTTGTTTTTTAAATAATACAGACAAAACTTCTTTTAGTTATGTGCCGCTCCATTTATTTTTCTTTGCAGGTTAAATTTGAGATTAATGTAACAGCTAATGAATGTCCAAAGAAAGGACAAAATGAAACAATTAAAATCAAACCACTGGGATTCACTGAAGAAGTGGAAATTAATCTCCAGTTCATCTGTGAATGTCAGTGCCAAAGTGAAGGAGAACCTAATAGTCCAGCCTGCCACGAAGGAAATGGAACATTTGAATGTGGTGCATGCAGGTAAATAAATAGACATTTTGGGTTTTTTTGCAGAAGAGAAATATGAGCAAGACCTTTGTTTCCTTAATTAGGGTTTATTTGATTTTACAAATCTTTAGTGAAGGAACAAGAATTACTGTTAATGACCTATTTCTTTTAGGATATTTTGACGTACTGCCTTGTCTCTGAAAATAATGCCTATGCTACAATTCATAGTATTGATTATTAGATTGGCAGCATTGTACAAGTCAGAATTAAAATTTGGCCTTGAGTCAGTACTTTAAAGGATATGGGTCTTACTGTTTTTTCTGTTTCTTTATTTAATTGAGGTCCATGTAACATGGCAAAATTGTGGATTTATGGAACAAAATGAATGGATTGCTTTGTGATGTTTTTTCAAGTATTCATACTAATCTAATTATATATATATATCTCATTCTAATGTGAGGTCTGTTGATTTTGAGAAATTCGCAGGCTTCCTAGTTTTTTGGTAGGAGCTCCTACCCAGATTGGCACCAATTGTTTCATAGCAGGAAAGAGTAAAAAGTCATAAAAGAACCACCTTTTGTTTTGGGTGACACCCCAGTCTCTTCTTCCTGCTTTATTTCTAACCTTTTGGGGTCTTGTTACAATGTTTCTTCTAACTGCATGTATCTAAAAATCTTTCAGAATATATATAATTTTTTGTATACTTATGCCTTTGAAATGTCCATTATTGCCCATCACTGGGATTAGATTACACATGTATTCCTTATTACACATTTGAAAAATAAGTAAAATGATACTGGATTTACTGGAATTACACACGATGAAAGCAGAGCAAAATCTTAGAGTTTCAGTGGAGACTGGTTGAAGATCAACCTAGTAAGTCAAGGTTTAAGCCTCTTTTTTTCCCCCAAGAAACCTACAGCAAAAATGAAAACTGTTTCTTCTTGGAAATCCTTGAGACGAGGATGGTAAGAGCAGTATGGAATTAAGGTATTCTCCACGAAAACAAGATCCAGGACTTTGGAAAACAGTACTGGTGCCTGCTCAGTGAACTGTAACTGAAGTAAAATGTAGAATTCTCATTCCTCGTGGTTTAATATGTGACTTATTAAAAATAACGCAAAAGATACTGACTCCAGTCTTAGAGGACTTCTGGTGTAGGATGGACTACCATCTGCCAGGTGAAGTTGGTGGTGGTAGTTAACAGGGTGTTTGAAAGACTGAGGTACGCCCCCCCTAGCTGCTTAGTGTTCTGTTAGTTGAGGAATAAGCTACTTTGTATCCAGTATTTATGGTCCATTGCTCCATTTTGCAGTCAGTTTTTGATGCTCCCTTCAAATAAGGAGAACAGATTTTCCCATCTTTGCATAGAAAGACTTCTTAAACTTGGTATCTGTCACTAGTGTCCCCATGGTTTCATGGGGGTAAAAAAGACCTGTAGGTAAGAACAGCCTTTTGCTTTTGCAACAGTAGTAGCTTCCTGTCTGAACTGTGGTCTCTGATGCCCCACAGCAAGCAGTTTGTCAGTCACTGCTGGGAACAAGAACAACCTCCCTTTGTTCATTGATACTTTAGCCTTGTTAATGAGAAGTGCTGATCCCCAAAGATCTGGGCTGAATTTGCTGGTGCTCAGCAGCTCTGAAGATCATCTGCTCCGCTGCATAATTGCTGTTCATGGGAAATCTTTCCATTGAAAGATGACAGCAGCTACAGTGAACTGTCACTTAAAAATAACTGTTGCTCTGTCACATGAGAGAGGGATTAATAGTGGTTATGTGGCAATGTAGTTAGAAGTGGTGACACATACTTTCTCACCTGGAACGAGTAATCATCATAGAAGCAACTTAGTCTAGTTTGTTCCAGCGGCTTCAAGAATGTCTATGTAGGTAGGTGTCAGCTGGAAATCTCATTTGAAGCTTAACTTGGAATATTCTTTGAGAGAATAGTCACTTTTATTCCTGTTCTTTGTGCTATTTTTGCAGTCTTTTTATTGTATGACTTTTAATTAAGCTTACATTTTCAGTCGTGTTTTTACCTTGCAGATGTAATGAAGGACGTATTGGAAGACTATGTGAATGTAGTACAGATGAAGTAAATAGTGAGGATATGGATGCTTACTGCAGGAGGGAGAACAGTACAGAAATATGCAGTAACAATGGAGAATGCATTTGTGGACAATGTGTATGCAAGAAAAGAGAAAACACCAATGAAGTGTATTCTGGCAAATATTGTGAATGTGATAACTTCAACTGTGATCGATCAAATGGTTTGATTTGTGGAGGTGAGAAACTACTTCAGAGCTTGCAGGCAAAACTGGCCAGCAGTTTACAAGTCTGTCAACTCTGCCATGTAGACTAGTGATACTTAGCTTAAAGACCATAGCTACTTGATAAGAGAGATGAGAATATCCACAGATTTAGTGGTGGAAAACATCTATTAATAAAACAGCTCTCTTGATCATGAACATGTAGTGTGTTAATACACATTTCGCCTTCCTTGAATCACAGCTCCAAGAAGGATGTAAAGTGAACTTGACTTCTGCTGTTTATTACAGAATTACCCTCAGGTATTATAGTAAAGATTGCTGAGACAACTGGCCTGAGATTATAATGTTATACTGGCTCAGTGTCAATAAAAACAGATAATGCATCAATAAAAAGAGATAATGACCTCAGCTTACTTGTAATATTGAATGCTTGACTGTGCTTGACAAGATAGCAGAGAGATGCTATCTTGAGACTATTCTGAAAGGTAAGTGAAGATTAAAACATGCAAGATCCAGAAGAACACCTTAAGTGCTTGAAACAAGATTCTGATGGCACTTAATTCCCGAAATCAAAAGCAATTTAGAAAATCCTCCAGCAGCCAGTGTCTAAGTTATGTTGCTGCATGTATTTTTGTCCTATAATTTCCCTAGGCTGCTTTGCATGTTGAAGTACCTGGTATGAGTGTAACTACTACCTCAGTTTTGACTGTGATACAAAAATAAAACAGAGGAGCCACTAAGCTTTAACTGATTTATGAAAATACCTCATCTGTCTGATTTGCTCAGAATACAGTATTGCTCACCAGCTCCACAAAGGGTAGGAGCAGTAGTGGTGGTGTTCAAAAATATATGGTGACAGATAAGTATTGACTTAAACATTTTATCCTCAATGGAGAGGAGGGGTGTAGCCAAAGATCTTTCCATTTCATCCAGATCACCCTTCTGGAGATACAGGTATCTTGCTTCCTGTGTAAGGAGCGTAAAGTTTGATTGGGTGGGTGAGATCAGAAGTACAGCAGCTCAATAGTGGTGTTCTAGGGAGCCAAAGGCGTTTCATCTTTTCTGTGTTATGAAGTCTAAGTTAGTGCATTCCTCGTCTTTTTAGGTCTTGCTTTATAAATTTGCATAGTGATAGAAAGACAGGAGTGATCAATGCATCTATATACATAAAAAATTGTGAACTGAAGCAGTACTGTAATGCTCTCCACCCAGGAGATATGGCCATCATATTATACTGTTCTCAATCAGCTTTCCCTAGTCTTGTTACTCTGTTTATGAAAGGAAATCCAAGTGTAGGAGAATGGGAAAAGGGGAGAAACACCTGTAAGTAGTTTTTCAAGGAGCTAAAATTTATTTTGTAGCTCTTAATTCATTACTGTCTTCATTATCTCTCCACAAGGGTTTTCTTTTCCCTGTATGTATCCTGAGGTGCTGAACATTTATTTCTTACTGTCATAAATTTTATGTTTTATATTAGACTTCATTTCACTGAAATACCTTTTCAATGCACAGGAAATGGTATCTGCAAATGCAGAGTGTGCGAGTGTTTCCCCAACTTCACTGGCAGCGCATGCGATTGTTCTTTGGATACTTTTCCGTGTATGGCATCTAATGGCCAGATTTGCAATGGGAGAGGAACGTGCGAATGTGGCACCTGTAATTGTACAGATCCCAAATTCCAAGGCCCCACATGTGAAATGTGTCAGACTTGCCTCGGTGTCTGTGCAGAGCACAAGTAAGTACCTGGAAAACCAAGTTCCAGCTTCTATGCATTTGAGTTTGTGATATTTACATGTGCAGAACAAGGCTTTTGATACTGTACTTTATTCTACCCTGAAATGTAGGGGCATCATGTCATATCATCCTTTAGACAGTAGAAGTTGTTGGGTGAGACTCAATAATTACAAACAAAACCTTATTAATACAGTATTTTGATTGCTTCCAGGTACACTAATTATTTCTTTAAATTCTTTACCTGCCATTTTTTGTTAGGCATAGAAATGTGTACATTACGTTAAATCAGTTTTAACTGTTCAGATTGACTTGGGCGGGTTACAGCTTTCCCCCATTTCATGTATGATTATCAACCACCAACCTTCTGCAAGTTGGAGGGAACATAGGTCTATAACGTGACAGGCCACAAAGGCGCATCATCTTGACCTTTTGAAATTAATGTATCAGAAGTATACGTATACTGTGCAATTTCCAGAATAGTTAAAACTTCAGCTAAGCTTTTTGCTTAAAACTTTTATTCTGAAATACTACTGAAAAAGTCAGACTGTCCTGACAGTTGAAAAGTAAACCTAGATCTGTATGGGCCAGGGAAATTTGCATCCCTGCCTTTGGAAATCTGGGTTTTTAGAAACCAAGCATTTTCTGCACGGAAACTTTGAAATAAGTTTATGATTAGTGGCTGGGGTGATTCCTGGCTTTGTGCAGCTGACTTTAAGGTTTTTTCTCAGCACAGTCTTTTTAGTATAAAAATCCTGCTCAGTCAGCTTTTTTCAATGAGTTATTCAGAGTGATATCCTGCTGTAAAGCTTGTCACTCAGTGTGTTCTTTTTAACCTGTCTGTCTCTCAGATACTGTTTCACTGTAAATATTCTGTTCCTACACTGCCTTCTGTGAGAGTATTCATTTTCCAGGTGGAGGTGTTGAAAAAGTTTTAGCCTTATTTCCTTTTAGAGATTTAGGTAATTTTTTT
>VYZV01006628.1:42998-58974 GCA_013401275.1 Pandion haliaetus | reverse complement strand
TCTTTAAAACCCTTCACTGCAGTTCTGTAGAAGTCAACACCCACCTATGCTTGATAAGGGAATGCTTTAAAAAAATCTCCTGGGAAGTCTTTTGGTTTTATTTAAGAAAATTAATTAATTCTATGCTACAAAAAAAATTACTAACACTTTTCTTTATATAGAGCATGATTTTTTTCGGAGATAGTTGAGAATGTTACTTTTCTTTTTTCCTGTTGAATTATTCGACATTGACCATTTCTTTTACTTCAGCAAGAAAATCCAATATACAAGAGCCCTATTAACAATTTCAAGAATCCAAACTATGGACGTAAAGCTGGTCTCTAAGTCTCAGTTTGTATCTTCTTTCATTTTCTTCCTTTTTTTTTTCCTTTGCATGTCACTTCAAACTCCCTGTGTGTCACAGTCAGTTAATCACAGTTTGAGTCTTGCTCAGTTTATCTACTGCTGCTTTGATTCTGGGGTTTTAAAGAATGCAGCTTAAAAATTTTTAACTTGTTTGGACAGCAAGATTGCTTACTTACTAATACCACCAGTACTGGCTTAAACTATTCTACAAGTGAATTATTTTTTTCCCTGGATAAATGTGTGGATATATAATAGAACAAATGTTAGGATTGAAGAAGCTCTTTGGGTTGTGGAGAGACACAGCGTTCAGAGGAGGGTTTGTTTTCCATTTCCTCGAATCAGCAGTCAGTTTGCTTAAAGTTGATGTTTGCAAAGCTGGTTTAGATACTCCTCAGATATCCCAGTCTATAAATACCACTGTTCTTATTCTAATAACTCTGGGAACAGAGTAGCCTTACAGATTTTTCCTTTTTTTTTTTCTTTTTTAATTGCTTTGGCTTATTAACCTAGTATAGAACTACCCTGTATTTAAAGTATGAAATGCATATACTCTATTGATTTTGTAATTAAATGTGCATTTATTTTTTCCATCCATATTTCTGCCGAAACTGGCAATATCACAGTTCTTGTAGCCCAGCCAGCTTGGGGTTCTCCATAGAAAAAAACCACTAATATGAGAGAAGGAAATGTTCTTGTCCCCTCTAGATGCATTTTGCCCCAGTTTCTTAGTCCCTCCTAAACTCTGCCTGGACACCTCGTTTCTGTTTGGAAATGCTGACTTCAGTTCTCTTTACACCCAACATGCAAAGAGAAACAGCATTATCCAGAAGAGCAAGTCATTAAACCAGAAATGATGGAGAGATATCTTCTGTAGACTTCAGGCTTGCACTTTCCTGAATTCTTTAGGTGTTCATTTCCTTCCCTGGGCTGTCCAGCTGCTGGGGAAGAAATAAGAAAGGGAGGATGAGATGGGGAATGGATGTCACAAGAATGTTGAGAGGTGAGACGTACAGAGATCAGATTAGAGGGAGGGGAATGAAGAAGTCAGGAAGGCAGCATGTCCGTTTAAATATCCAAGGGCTTTTTTTTCGGGAGCCAGTGGAAGGGAAGAATCTGTATCTCTAACTTTATTCTGTCTGCTCTCTCCCTTTTTCAGCATTGCACTCAAAAGATTTTTGTAAAGGAAAAATGAGGGGAGAAAGCAGGAATTGAGAGTATTTAAGCCCTTATCTGTCCTCACTGTGACAACAATTCCAAATACTTTGTCTAGCATTCTGAGCCCTTCTTTGATGAAATACACTTTCCTCTTCTCTTTGCAGTCATTTCACTTTCCAGTGTGTTCAAAATTGATTGTAAAAATGTTCATTTTGCTTGCCACACCGACCACATTCAACTCCTTTCCATTTTTCTTTCTCAGAGTCAATTATTCTGGGGAGGAAATGGAGTTCTTGTTCCTCTCTAACATTTCACATAATCCATCTGGTTAAGTCTCTGTTACCTTCTCTTCTGCTATTCACTTAATTGTGTACTCTCTGTTGCATGCAGGACAAGCATCTAACAAACCATCCGGTGTGTAACTTCCATTCTGTGCTCTCGTTCTCTGCCTCATTACTCTTCAGGATCTAATGTCCTTAGTGCTGCCATTTCTCCTCAAAACGTACTTCTTGCAGAAAGCTTTCCTCTTGCATAAATGGAGGGATTGAATTCTGCCTTTTTGTTTCACTCACTGCGAAGATTAGAAGTATGAAAGAGTGTGGTTTTGTAAACGTGTCTTTATCATTTTTGATGTTCATAGAAATATCAGAACTTTGGTGAGAAAGGGAGCTGGGTTTAGTTTTACTGCCACTGAAAAAGAGGAGATCAGTATTGGCAGAATAGATGACCCACAGGAAGTAAAAGAAGAAAATCCTCCTTTCTCCTGTAACTAAGATTTTCTGGGGTTTTTAGATTGTTGAAGTAACCTTTCATTTAGGTGAAGAAAGTTGTCTTGTATTGTCAAGGCAAGAAAGTCATCTGAAATCCCATTACAAGAAAATTATACTGCAGTAGGTTCCCTCCGGGTGTATATGTATACAGTAAAATTAACTGCATACAGTTTGTGTGGTCCTTCCCCCTCTTCCACAACATCCACAACAGTCATACACACATGTGGGCTTGGTTACTGCAGTGAGTAAACTGCAGCACCACAAAGCTTGTCGTGGACCAAGTGCCCACCCAAATACTTTACTAGTCCTGGTCCATGGTGATGCGAATGACTTGCCACCATGATATCTGTGCAGTTGATGCTCAAGCAAGTTCACGTTGTCCTTGGCCTGCAGTATAGCTACTGTCTTAGTGTCCTTTCACCGCTGCCAGGCCTTAGTGTCTTCACTGCCTGTCTAGTTCAGATGTGTGCCATTAAAAGAGTATTTACTTAATAGCAGGCTAGCTGCTTTCCTCTAGTCTTCCAGTCATGGTAGATGATGCCCTCTATTGTCTGTGTTGCCCTTAACTTTGGCCTTTGCTTCATCCTCTGATGCAACTGCTGTATTTATGGGTTGACAGATGACTCGTTTTACATTACTGTAAAATAATGATGGATATTAATGAGAGCTGAAAATAGTACGAACTAGCTCTTGAACAATGTATGTGGATGAGTTTAAATATTCTAGAGTGCAGTTTCTTGCAGTGACATAGGACTTAAACCCACTATAAAGGTAGTTTAAGTGACTGTTGAAACAGTAAGTCCATGGGGGAAAAAAGGAATACGAAGGTTAATCAAACATCCTATATAATAGGTTCATCTTTATGTAACACTAGACTGAACTATTACCCTCTGAACAGCCCATTCTAGTTGAAAACTAAGTGTTGCAAGAACATAGCTCGTTATTCTCTGCTGAAGGTTACTTTTTAAAAATACCTCCATCTTTATTTTAATGTATTTCACTTGATCTTGTATGTAGTTATTGTTTGGCTTTTTTTTTTTTTTTTTTTTTTTGTTTAAGCGTGCATGGTGTTTTCATTTATAGGGGCATGTGGCAAATGTGTTTTCCCTAACTTTGCATGCTTAAACCAGTGTATCCTCTGCAGTGGCGTAAAGAAAACAGGTTTATTTAAAAAACAGTAATATTTGTCTAAGACAGCAAGTTTGGAATACCATGTTTTTAGTGGCCAGTTAAAAATCTGGAATGCTGCTAATCTCTGAAAGTTCATACCATGTGCCAGCTGTGAGGGGCCCTAAGCGAGGTGAGAGTCGTGCTGAACTAGTGGACATTTATTTACTACTTCCAAGTTAGTTTTAATAGTAAGCTATCTATAGAAGACCTTGCCAAGTCAGGGCTGAGACATGGTGATCGAGTATGGCTGGAAAGGCCAGGGCTGTCGCTGCCTGTCTAACAGAAGATAGCAGGGAAGGAATTGCAAATCCATTGGGTGCCTATATTGTAGTTATAGGCAGTAGAGCCTCAAGAGCCGTTTAGCTGATCAAACGTAAGGTTGGGTTAAGCTGAATAGTTCTCTGTGTATTGACAAAAATCTCCATTATTTGTAATGGGAACTGAGACACTCAACTGACATGGGGAGCCATGTTAAGTGCCTTATTCAGTGACCTAAATCCCACTGTGTGCTTCTGAGAGTTCTTGGGAACATAAAGTGCATGTACAGGGGAAGACAGTACAGCATTTCGGTTTCTTTTTAAATAGGGCTTATGCTAAATAAAGAGCATGTAAATTTCAAATTCTGATTTCTCTTGAAAAAGCTTTATAGTAAAAAATTTACAATCTTATTATACAAATTGCATTCTAAACCTGATTCCAAGTTCAAATGAATTGTATGAGCAGCACCCTGCAAATTTCCAAGTTTTAGTCCTAACCTTTAGACCAACTCCTACACTACCTGAAAGAAGTTATCTTTTATAAACAAGCAAATGTAAACATATACCTCCCTGTATGTGCTGGGGGTAGTCCGTTTTGTAAAGTTGAAGGTTAAAAGCACAGTATAACGAGTATTACATAACGCCTTGCCACTGAAAAGTTGCGCAATATCTTCCAGTCTGCATATGATACAGCCTAATAAGCTTACAGACTTTCTCTGCATCATAAACTTTACTGATTTATATTTATATTTTTAAGAATTCTCCATTAAAACTCATTGAGGAAACATACAATGTACATTGCCAAGAACTTTGAGGCATAATGAGATACTTCAGTTACAGATTAAACCTCTCATCCCTGGATGTTCTTCCAGTTTCATTTACATCTTACTATTGCAAAGCTTTTTATTAAAAATATTCAGGGGGTGGGTGGTGTAATTTTGCATTGATTAATTTGTCTGGCTTAGAACTAGCCAAAAAACTGTATTTCCATGATTTAAAAAGAAAACCAACCAAACAAAAAAACTTAACTCTCTATCCCTTTCCAAACTAGTAGCTGATATACTTTTAATCAAGGCAGAGTTTGCCTGCGAACTGATAGAAAGGTCTTCTGCTGTTACTATGTATTTGTGAAGTATAGCCAGCACTGGACACCTAGTTCTTCCTTCACCTCAAACCAGATGACGTTGACTCAGATCTTGAGAAGAGTGAACAGGGAACCTTAACTTCCGTTGCCCAGCAATCCATGTTCTGGCTGGACTTGAGACTAGGCTGGAGTCTTTCAGGTCTAGGTGGGCTTGGATGTGCCTCATTGCTCTTTCCATGTAGAGAAGCTGGCTTCAAGGAGAAACAGCCTTTTTCTGTGAAAGGAACCATGACAGAAAGGCAGTACATCAGCTAAATGGTCTTCCTTAGCAGCAACTACTGTTGTTGGGGTAGGCCAGTTACTTGCCCCATACCAGGTCTTGCAAATAGAAGGCAACAAACGTCCCAGAAATTGTGATATGAGAATTTCACAGAAAGTTGGTTTCTTGCTTGCCTTGTCACCTTTTGGCACATCCTGTGGTATTACCAGTTGTTTTTCCAGGTTTATGACCCTGAAAAAAACAGATACACCTGGTGTTTATGTGTCTAGGGGGAGGATTTCCTTCAATTGACTGTAGGAAAAAAAATTTTAACCTGAAATATTTTAAATGCTGTGTAATTTAATAGAGTAGAATTGAATTAATATGATTATATAGGCCATCTCAGACTGGGGGGAATTTCAAAGGGAGAGAGATTCCCTTACTGCTGGTGAAGGTCAGATATAGTTCTGTCCAGAACTGCACTCAGGCTGACATCTGCACTGTACGGAATTCCCTCAGGAATTATTCGTGTATGCACAGAAGAGCGTCATATACTGGTAAACAACATTTATTTAGGTTGAAGTTCAGGTTGTGATAAGAGCACAGTACTGCCGATCCAGGCTGTATCCGTAGAGTCCTGGCCTAGCGGTAGCCCTTTCTCCTACTAAAATTTATCTATTCATTTTGAATTCAAGCCTTTCATCTTACGTGGGCAAGGATGCCATAAATGGAGTAAGATTTAGTGAGATAAAAGGAAACCTAGGAACAAATGAAGCTTAAAGTAAGCTTAATTTAGAGGTTTTCAAATCTCAGCAAGAGAGATGTAAGCAGTTGTTCTGTAGGCATTTCTAGTGTTAGGAGAAATAATGCTTTTATTACAACATTTGCACCAATACAGAAGTTTCTTAGTTTCAGCTGTGCATTTTGCAGGTTGGGGAGACCTGCAGGAATAAAATGAGAATGACAAGTACTGAATGTTCAACATAAATATTGAATGTGTATTATCAAAATACTACAAGACTTTCCACTTTATTTCTAAATTAAATTATAATACAAGATAAGCTATTTAAATGTTTATTACAGCAGAATGTGGTCTGTGGTCAGTCATGGTTTCAAACAATGTTGTTTACAGTTCTATTCTTCTTTAAAAAATGTCATGGGCTGCATACCCTTGAGTTGATGGCTGAGCCCTGAGATGACCATACGAGGTTCATCTGCTTTGAAGGAAATCTGTGGTGTAAACTGGACAGGATCGTGCCCTAACCTTTTGCTTTATTAGCTGAGCATGCCTTTGTTCAAGTTGCTAGAGGGAAAACTATTTTGATTTAAGCTGTTTGTGTGTACAAACAAACATTAATGGGTAATTTCTTAGGCTAATTTTTACACCTCTTGCAAACACAGTGCTTTTCTCATCTCTTTAAAATGTTAATATAAATATTTTTCTTTTTCTAGGGTGAAAATCCTATTTACAAGAGTGCAGTGACAACTGTGGTCAATCCTAAATATGAGGGAAAATGAACACTGCTTGTATAACTTCACAACACTGTATGCAGCATAGCAATTTTTTGTAGTCACAGTAAGATAGATTTAGGGCAAACTGCAGTGATTTTACTAATTCATTACATGTAGGTTTGTTTTCCTGTGCAGGTTTTGAAAATGTACCATATGTAATTTTTTTTTTTTTTTTTTAAATAAAAGTAATCAGTGCCAGAGGTCTGACAAAAAAAAACTTGAGACTGTGTAGCCTGGTCAGCTAAGGTCACACGGTGCCTTTTTGACCTTTTCCACTCCTGTGCTGTGAAACTAGGTCTTCTGCAGGGTGCGATACTGCTGTGGCATGACTGGGAGGGAAATGGTTAAAGCAATCAGCATGAGGGCTCTGCCTAGCCATTTAGTATTAAACTTTTTAGCTTTACAGGGAAATCAGGGCTTGAGTTTGCAGATATGATTAAACTCATGTAGCATGGAGCTGGTGGTTAACTGATCTTCTACTTGCTAGACATATGATTAAGTATATGGTAAGTTGAGTAAGTTGGAAGTGAGCAGTGTAAAAGGCTGAAAAGTGCGTGTATACTTATTTTTAATTTTTACGTTGCTTATTGCCAGGGTATGGTTAAAATGAAAGGGTTTGAGAAGAACGTTAAGAAGGAAAAAATAGCTTTAAAACACGTGCCGTTACTGAAAAAGTTGCTGACTGGTAACTTGCTTAGTTTTAATTTGTAAATTCAAGCCCTGGGTGGCAGTATCATGAAATACCTTACCAAGACATCCTCAAAATACCTAAGGGCCTTACATCATACTGTGTCTTTATTCTGTAATGTTTCCTTGGTTTCAAGCCTGGTGCTTTGTCACCTTTCTAATCTTTTTAACGTATTTGGTTGCGATTCTTTATGTAATATTTTTTTATCAACACAAGGTTTTTTTTTTCCTTTTTTTTTTTTTTTTTTTTTGAGCGGTCTTAGCTGTAAATTTGCCTTTACCCTGTAGCTAAGATTGCGTAGTTTGTCATGTGACAAGTCACACATCATTCTTGACATGTGCCATGTACATTTGCCTTTGACCATTCAAACTGCATCATAGTCATATTCTTGTTTTAAGTGCCTTTTTATTTTAACAGATGTTCACTTTTTACAGTGCTATTACTGAAGTTATTTATTAAATAAAAGTACCTTAAAATACTTAAATCTCGTCTCTTTATCTTGTAGAATTTGATACTATTCCAAAAACCTGAGAACTGTGTCTGTTTGGGCAAGAGGTAATAGACATTGTAATAATACCAAATATGGCCTTTAGATCAGATCTGAGAAAAGTTAAGCAGAAGTGATCTTGCATAACAAACGTTAGCTGTTGTATGAAACGCACAAAGGCCACGGTGCACCACAGTGCTCCGTGTTACGTACAGTGGCCACTGATGTAAAGCCCCAGGCTTGCATGTGTGCTAAAGAAGTTCTGTAGTTTAATAACTCTTCCAGCAAATGGGCTATTTGGTTAACATTGTTTCACAACACACAACAAATGAGGAAAATCACTACATTTTGTAGGAAAAGAAAGTCTTCCAAATTTTTTTTAAGGTATAATGTTCTAGATAGATTATCAAAACCATTTTGTAATTAAATACATTCCTAAGGTATATTCATGGAATACGTATGGTTTGTTGTTTTGTTTGGTTTTTTTAAACTGCTGGTACTTCAGGTTATCCTGAGAAGCTGTGGGGATCTGTTCTAAAAGTCCATTTTAACCTCCATCTGAGGGCAGAAGGAGCTTGGTTTCCATCAAGTGAGAGGAGGGCATCGGCGGAGAGGTTGGGTGGTGTGTGTTTGTGCGTGTGTGTGTCTGTCTGTCTGTCTGTCTCCATCCCTCTGAGGGAAGCAGCTGGAGACGAGAGGATCCAAGGGCCAGTTACAAGGTGGGCTTGGTTGTCTAAGGCCAGTTGCTGGAGGGATCCATAGTGGGGTGGAGTGGGGTGGGGTGGGCGGGTGTATGTTGGTGTGTGCAAGGAAGGGGGGATATGCAGCAATGGCTGGAGCAGGGCTGGCAGCAGCAGGGAGAGGGGACATCCAGGGGGAGCTGCTGAATAAGACTGAGTGTCTAAGCCCAGCCACGGGAGGGATGGGTGCTGTGGGTATTTCTGTGTTTCCCATTAACGGGCCTTCATTCTGATCAGCTGGAAAGGCAAAGGGGAGGAGTCCACTGGTCCTGTTCATATTTCTGTGAGTGCGCTCTTCTGTCTGTGGTGCTCTGTGTGTGTGTATGTAGGTACTGTGTACATGTCGTGTGCATGCCTGTGCACGCTTACTGGCAATACGTGCTTAGGCTCACTATGGGTTGGAGCTGGGGACACGGAGCTGCTGCAGCCTTGCTTCTCTTGAGCTACCAGCTTTGGCAACAGGTACGTTTTCTGATGGTTGGTGCAAATGAGAGCAAACTCACAGATGGGAAGAAGCTGTGCAACAATTTAGCCTGCTATCCTTCATAACAAAGTCTACAGTACTGCTCTAGATTAGTTGCTACATCATGAATGCTCTTTCCTGTATTGCCTTTCTAACTAAGGGAACCAAAACAGCCTGAGAATGCCATCCGACCTGACTGCAAGATAAGAAACCAGTGGGAGCTGCACTTGTATGTACAGCTCGTGATGTCTGTTCCCCTTGATACTGAGTTTACAGAATTGCGACTTGACTGTGGCCACGATGGATGAGATTTTATTTTGGACATTTGAGTACTTGCCTCCCTTCCTGCTGCTTTGGTCACTTCCCCATAAAGAAAAGATGCAGAAATTGCTTCTGAATGCATTCTGTATTACTTGTCCATGAAAACTGTCTTCATTGGAGACAAGGCAGCTTAAACAGAAGGGATAATTTCTGACCTTTATGGCTGTTGTTTTTTCAATATTCTAGAAAGATTAATCCCAAATTTCTGTTTCAGACTGTGTATTAGTCCCCTTTGGATCTGTCTTTTTACCTCTCAGTCCTTCCCAGACTGCACAGAACACTGGAATCCTGAACTAACCAGAATTCATGTCACACAGGTAGCAGGATGCTGGCCTTTAGGAACCCTGATGCCTAATACAGCATTACCAGTCCTCCTAAATTAAGCAAATTTTCAGTTAGATGTGCATTAACCTGGTTCTGTCCACTCATCTATGTTACATGTTCTGCAGTTTCCTTAGCGAGTCTGGTGTCAAAATGCTTCTGTGGATTGGTAGATGACTTTTTCACAGAGATGCTCCTGAAGGCTTTGAATTCAAGTGGCCCGTCAAGGAGAGCTTTTTTTAAACCCTTATTCAAACTGGGTTTCCAGTAGCCACTTCCAGCCAGATGGAAGCTGCTTAATATCTCCAAGTGAACAGTTGCTTAAATGAGAGAGAACAGCTGCCATCATACAGTATCAGATTCAAGTTACTGTAAGTGTCACAGAAGGTATGATTTGCTTTAAAGCAGGATTGGATGCTCTAGCTAAGAGAGATGGTGTAGTTCAAATATGGTAAAATTTAAGTGCTGGAAAAAGGAAGTAGTTGTGAATCCTTCCTGACCTCAGCTACTTACCCTGAATTCTGCAAGTTGATGAAGCAGGGAACTCTTACTAAAATACCAACAGATGCATAAACTCAAAAGACTGATCCCACACAAGCCAGATGGAAGATCCCAGTAGTATATCTGTTTTAAAAGAACTACAATTAATATAACCATGGTCTAGCTACCCTTAATCCATCACTTTCCCAATTCCTGTCCAGTGACTAAAGAGGTAAGCTAGAATTACTTTATGGCAGTTGTTAATAAAGTTTCTTATCTTAGATTGAAACTATAACAGCAAAAATGCAAGTCAGCTAAAGAAAATAATTATCTGTAATCATGGAGTGTATTAAGTAATATCCATGAACTAGCTTTCCACAGTATGCTGAGCCTCTTGCCTTAAACTACCCCTAGGCTGCTTGGAAGACTAGTCAAGAGCACAAAATGAAACAGCCTCTCATCACAGTCTTGAGCACCTATATATGAGGATATTAGACTGATAGATACATACTTCCCTTGGGATTCTGATGTTTTTCCTTCCTTTTCTGCACAATTGCACAGCTATAGGATATGACCATTTTTTCTTTTCCATAAGAAATACAAATTCATTCTCAGAGGAGCACAGAATATGAATAGAAAAAAAACCACAAATTTTTTTTTAAGTAAAACTTATTTACTAAAGCTTTGGTATTGATCAAGTAGAAGCGGTGAAAGAGTATGCTCTAGCTACGACGTTCTACCATTTAGAGGGTGTTTTCCAAGCACTTCTATTTTTCTTTCTGAAAAATGAGTGGTGTTCCTCAGGGGTCGGTATTGGGACCAGCGCTGTTTAATATCTTTGTCGGCGACATGGACAGTGGGATTTAGTGCACCATCAGCAAGTTTGCTGACGACACTGAGCTGTGTGGTGCGGTCGACACACTGGAGGGAAGGGATGCCATCCAGAGAGACCTTGACAGGCTTGAGAGGTGGGCCCATGCGAACCTCATGAAGTTGAACAATGCTAAGTGCAAGGTCCTGCGCATGGACCAGGGCAATCCCAAGCAGAAATACAGGCTGGGTGATGACTGGATTGAGAGCAGCCCTGGGAAGAAGGACTTGGGGGTATTAGTGGATGAAAAACTGAGTATGAGCCAGCAGTGTGCGCTTGCAGTGTAGAAAGCCAGCCATATCCTGGGCTGCATCAAAAGAAGCGTGACCAGCAGGTCAAGGGAGGTGATTCTCCCCCTTTGCTCTGCTCCCATGAGACCCCACCTGGAGCACTGCGTCCAGCTCTGGGGCCCCAAGCATAAGAACAACATGGACCTGTTGGAGCAAGTCCAGAGGAGGGCCACAAAGATGATCAGGGGGCTGGAGCACCTCTCCTGTGAAGACAGGCTGAGAGAGTTGGGCTTGTTCAGCTGGGAGACGAGAAGGCTCCAAGGAGACCTTGTAGCAGCCTTCCAGCACCTAAAGGGGACCTGCAGGAAAGATGGGGAGGGACTTTAACAGGGAGTGTAGTGATAGGACATGGGGTAATGGCTTTAAACTGAAAGAGGGTAGATTGATATTAGATGTAAGGAAGAAGTTCTTCAATGTGAGGGTGGTGAGGCACTGGAACAGGTTGCCCAGAAAGGTTGTGGATGCCCGATCCTGGGAGTGTTCAAGGCCAGGTTGGATGGGGCTTTGAGCAGCCTGGTCTAGTGGAAGGTGTCCCTGCCCATGGCAGGGGGGCTGGAACTAGATGATCTTTAAGGTCCCTCCCTGCCCAAACCATTCTATGATTCTATAAAATCAGAATTGCTGCCAAAGCAGTTATCTAGCAGAAAGAAAATATTTATAAGCAACTATGAATACAAGTGCCAGAACACAAGAGTGCTGCAAAGTAATTCAAATGAATGTTCATTAATGATAATAAATACATTAACCCCCATCTCATTAAAATGGATAAATTGCAGCTAGAAAAAAAACACTGTAGGACATAATTTTAAATAACTTGAGAATATTTGGGTTAAACATTCATTTTAAATTAAATTTGAAGTCAGTTTTTTTAAAAAAAAAAGATTAAACTGAAGTTTCATACAGATCAATGTAAGAAATAGCTTGTAAAATACATAAATAAAAAAGTCTCAAATACTTTTGTCAATGGAAAATTCTCAGAAATATTCTATTTGTTTATTCTTCATAGGATAGCTATATGAACTGTCTCACCTTGCTTTAACACTGCATTACACAAAACATAAAACATTTTTATACACAGGAGATTTAAGATTACTATATTGTAGATTCTCTGCTATGTGACATCTCAAACTCTTGGTTCCATTCCAAATTTTACATACGGAATTGGGATTGCCAAAGCAGACATTAAACACATACTTAAAATTTAGTATCGCTTTTACGTGATTTAAAGAGTGAGACTTCTGTTATCAATGTCTTGCACTGCAAACTATTGAATATTGTTTTATGTATGTGATATTTGTTCTTGCTGTTTGAAAGTTCCAAGCTGCATCACCTTATCAAGATACTCATTACCACTTAAAGATGTCTCTCAGCGAAGAATGAGCCAAGGCTGCAGATGAAAGCGTAGATTATTCTTCATATGTACTAGGTACTGTGGATCAGCCTCTAATACATCTATTGACCACAGTCTGCTTTTTTCCTTCGCTCTCTGCTTCCAAAGGAGAGGATGGAGCTTGTACATGGCACTGCTGGCAGCAAGGTATGTTGGCCAGTGTTTGTAATGGGGTCAGTGTCAAGAAGCAAAGTTTCAGAGCAAGGAATGAATGCGAGTGATCAGGAGAATGCCTGAGGTACGGAAGCAGTGCACAGAGGAAGGGTAGGCAGTGGAAGGAGGAGCCAGAGCACATGTGAAAGAAAGGGAAATCCACCTGTTTTCCTTAAGTCACCCACACTCCTCTGTCTACAGGTTTGCTTTCATATCCTTTTACTAAGTTATTTACTTTGCAATTACCAATTAATCTGTCCATGATTAAATGGTTTCTTGTCACATTCTCAATTTTTGCAAGCTCTTCAGTTTTTCTTCTATTTCAGCAATCAAAATTTCTCCTTTCCTGATTAGTTCATCATGAGTTCTATAAAAAGTGGATGATTTTGGTGTATATCTCAGAAAAAAATTATAGACCAGCTCTATAAAATGAAAACAGATACAGAACATGGAAAAGAAATGTTTGTATTTCCTCAGCATTATCATGTCATTACAGAACAGTCAACATAGATTAATCAAAGCATTGCATTTCATTAGATAAAGTAATTATGTGTTGTAAAAAAAAAATTGAAAATAATGAAATATTTAATTTTTCTTATCTATTATTTTATTTACCTTTTATGTTAGCACAGGGCAAAGACAAGTAAAAAAAAAGAAAAATAAGCATGTATCTGAAGTGTCAGATTTTATTCTAGAAATATTTCCTAACCAAAGCACAGCCCTTAGAATAATCAGTCACAGAGTCATGGCTTTTTTCTGAGCAAGGAGTACAGACTCAGGATCAAGGCCTACTTCAGAATCCCATATAAAAAAAAGGCATCAAAAACCAGTAAGTCAGATCAAATGCATCCATTCTTCTAAAGAAGTGTTAGTCTAAGAAATAAGATGGGGTAAGGGGTAGAATTCCTGTTTTTTTAATGAGGATGCTGACATAGCATAATAGGTGTATCAGAAGCTCTGAAAGGATGATAATTGATAGGATATCATAATTGCAAGACTGATAAAAGTCAAACCATCTACTACAGTAATGCCTAATTTCAAAAACTGAAAGTATAAAAAATAAAGGGGTAGCTATAAACGTGTTTGGAGGGAGGCACCAAGTTATTCTTGGGTACCACAAGAAAGACTTCAGAAAGATCACACAAACAGAAGAAAGATTGATTAAACAGCCAGTAAAAGAAGCTGATCAAAGTAAGATGTCCTTGGAAAAGCTGAATTGCATTTAAATGAAGAAAATAAAAAAGAACAGAAAGTTGAACATTAAAAGTATGCTAAAGAGTATTTAGTGCCTCAGGGAAGGCATGAAAACAAATAAATACATTGGAACAAGAAGCCTGGCACTGAGATACAAAAAGGACAGCTGGAACAGAGAAATAACAGAATATGTAAACTCATTCTTTGCTTCTATATTTACTGTTGAGGAGTTTCATGAGATAGCCAACCTAAAATTCCCCAGCACGGGGCAAATACCAGAGAAATTATTCACATTGAAGCATCAAGAAAATACTCTAGAGATAAATCAACAAAAGGAATAGAAGCAAACTGCCAAGTGCCAATGTTAATAAATTAAGAAGGCTTAAGGAACTCAAGGATGAGTGCCAGGTCTCATTGCCATGTGAATAGAAATGGCTAACATACATAGTCTCAATTTTTAAGAGGCTTTCTGGGAGTTAAAAAAAAAAATACAGAAGAGTTATGCAGATGTTTCTACCACTATCTGGTAGAAATTAATAAGTAGACACATGGTTAAGTATAACATATTGTGGAAGAATCAATATGGGCAGAGGGAAGTCATATCTCACAAATCTAGACTTCTTTGAGGGAGTCAGTAACATGCAGACAAAGAGAGATCATTTCATACAACTGGATTTCCAAAGCCTTTCAACAATGCTTTTCATCAAAGACCCTTAAAGAAACTTCCAGGGGATGTGAAGAAGGTCTTCAAAAGAATAAATAACTATTAGAGACAGAAGATAGAAAACACAGCATAGGAATTAATTACCAGTTTTCTAATTTGAGAGATGTCACTGACGGAGTCTTCAGCCTGCTGGCCATACTCCTCATAGTGCAGTCCAGGATACCTTTAGCCTTCTTTGCCATGAGGGCTCATTGCTGGCTTGCTGTCGGCTTGCTGTCCCCAAGGACCAACAAGGTCCTCCGCTGCAGAGCTGCTTTCCAGGTGGTTGGGCCCCAGTATGTGCTGGTGCATGGGGTTATTCCTCCCCAGGTGCAGGTCTTGGCACTTCCCTTCATTGAATGTCATGAGGTTCCTCTGCCCACGTCCCTCTGAATTGCAGCACAACACACAGTGTACCAGCTTCTCCTCCGAGTTTTGGATCATCTGCGCACTTGCTGAGGGTGCGCTCTGACCCATCAGCCAGGTCGTTATAGAAGATGTTATACTGCAAAAGGCCCAATATGAAACCCTGGGATACACCACCAGCGATTGGCATCCAACCAGACTTTATGCCACTGATACAACCCTCTCAGCCCAGCCATTCAGCCAGTTTTCAATCCACCTCACTGTCCACTTACCTAACATTTACTTCATCACCTTGTCTACAATGATGATATGGGAAGCAGTGTCAAAAGCCTTACTAAAGTCAAGAAAACATCCACTGCTCTCCCCTCAGAAAATTATATTCATACATTTAAACCAAGATCGTACCTGTACATAGTCAGTGACAATCCCTGAACTATCTGTTGCCTGCTTAGGAAATAAGGTACAGACCATCAGCTTAATACTCAGCAACAGTCAGTAAAACATACAGAATAACTAGGGTTTACTAGAAAAAGAGTAGAAAGCAAACAGAAGACACTGTCAAATGAAAAAAAAAAAAAAACTTGACTAAATCTTGAATACCACTTCAGTCCCAGCCTTCTCAGCAAAGATACAATAAAACTAGAAAAGACACTGAAGAGGATGACAAAGATAATGAAAGTTGCATACCAGTTGCTATACAGGGAATGATTAAATACAAAGGGATTTTTTTCAGCCTGGAAAACACAACTCAATGAGGATACCATAGTGACCTGTTGTGAGAGGCAATGGAGAAGGTGAGTAGTGGAAGACTGAAGAGTTATCAGACAAAGATAGTTCCGAGCTCAAAATAAACCTAAGGTACTTCTTCCCTGTCGTGGTTTCAGGTCAGCTCAGTCGGTAACAAAGCACCACGAAGCCGCTCACTCACCCCCCACCCCCTCGCCAGGCTACCTTGGG
>VYZV01006628.1:8413-33061 GCA_013401275.1 Pandion haliaetus | reverse complement strand
TGGAGAGACTGTGTCATATTCCAATTGCAAAGAAAAACAGAGATGCTAGAGGTTTGCTGTAGATTACCTCTGCTGCCGTAAAACACTTTAGAATAATTTTCATCATTTCCATATTGCTAGCAACCATTGAAGTATTTTACTCCAAAATATGTTATTGATTATATTTTAATACTTCTACAGGATAATCTTATATATTCCAGTTTCTGTGTTAGGTTTTTACCTCCTTACCTCATGAGATTCTTGTAGACTGCTCTCAAATCAAAATACTGCAATGTAAGCATAATATATTATAACACTCAAATACATTCCACTACAGTTTCTGTGCTACTCTGTGCTACTGTCATGTAGAAGGACTGGTGAAGTCCAAGATAGAAAATCTTTTCATGCAAAAGTCCCCAAAGGTCAAACATGCTGTGTTCAACTGCTGAACATTAATTTATTAAAAGGTCATCTGCTTCATTATAGTTTTAAGGAAACAAAACTCATGAATACATTCAAACACTAGGAACTAACAATACCCAAGAGCCAATGGATTATTTTGGAAATACAGGAAACACTTTGTTTCACCTTTTTAATCTTGATTCAGTTCCTTTATGTTTGTATTTTCATCCCCAAAAACAATGAGAAATATTAAGGTGAAACATTTTACAATGCTGGTAATTTCACAAACTGAAAAAAAGAGTAGGACAGGTAAGAAAATGAAAGAATCCCTTCTACTGCAATTAATTTCTCCAAGTTTAAACAGCTGCAGTTCAGGTTACAAACAAGACAGGTTTCCCACCGAATGAAGCTATGCTAAGTGTCAATTGCTAAGAGACAGAGAGCACTGACACAGCAATACTGCAGTAATAAACAATTATTAAATTCACCTTCCAGTGTATAAGAGAATTAAATAGACTCTGTCCTCCTTTGCCTGTTTCTTCTTTTGAAATATTTTACTACTATATCAAGTTCACAAAACAGACTTGAAGATTGGAACAGACAAAATGCAATGTAAATTTGCAGGTATTACTAGGGTGACCAACATCTCGGAAAATAAATACTTCAGAGTTTTAATTTATTTCTTTTAAAAATAATTTATTGTTATTTGGACTGAGGTTCACTGGTATATTTTATTTGGCATCAGAACTGATTTTAGAAGTTTCTGCCATACCACACTCCCAGCCAGTATTCCCTCCAGTGCACTACAGTTCACTGCCTTCTCAGTTGTACTACTGCAATGATTTGTAAGGCTGCAGTCTGAAATGACCTATATTTTAAAAAAAGTTTGCTGGTTCTGCTTTTTACTACTGCACTGAACTCTGACTAGTCTCCAAGGCACACTGAAAAACCTTTGCATCTACTTACTTCAGGCTAAAAAACACCAGAAAAATACATCCTTACTGCAGCAGGTGGACTGAACTAAGTAATTTGATCAGTTTTTCCTGTATTGAGTTTCTGTCTATTTACTGTAAACAAAAGGAGTTGTCATGGTTGATTCTTGATACTGTATTAGCCAAAAAAAAAAAAAAGAGAGGGGGAGTCTTAGAAGTGTATGACTCTTCTTTGGAAAATAACAAGCACAAGTATCCCATCCCCCTCACCTTCAAAAGCACTATTTTTTTCAAGAATAGGAAGGAAACCTGCCTGAAAGCTGGATGGATTTAGAGTTTACATGACTGAAATACAAGGCTTTCTATTCAGATGGAGAGGAAAGAAGTAAAACAGCTGCTGAATGCTGACATAACTCACAACAATCATTACAGATGCTGTAAATTACAGTGATATAATGTACTTTCGTGGCAGAACCTAAAGTACTACCTATGAGATCCTGGCAGAATCATTACCTCATTGTATCACAGATTTCATCTGCAGGAAGTGGATAATAATGTTTATCCATCTTTATGTATAATTTTAATAACTTGAGATTAAAATTATTGTATGAATCAGTCCTGTAAAAGCCAAAGAATTGGAGTGCAGATGCAGAAGTTTTCTCTTGTCTTTCTGAGATTAGTTGTGGTGAACCTTCTTCTCTATTTAAAGACTTGGGTAATAATTGTTCTTGATGTTTTAAGGAGAAATGTGATAAAGTTGAAAAAAAAAAATCAGGTCTACTTTCGGTATAATTTTTTTTAGCATTACTGAACAGTTTGGAAAGAAATAATATTTTTAAACTAGAGTATTACCCAAAATGAAGCTACACTGCTAATGAAAGAGTCAGTAAGACCATGCCCATAGTCACTTAGAGTATTTTGGTACTATCTTTATCATTCACAGTGAGGAGCAAACTGTGGTCCCTAGGCCAACTGAGACGAATCTATTTAAGCCTAGAATCCTTCAGAGCACTCTGGCTGTGTTCATACTTCCTAGGAAGGGGAATACACCCTGTCCCCCCCCACATAAATATGCACCACATTCACCATTCATTCACCTCATGCACAACACATGAATGTGCCAGTAGTCTTAATATGAGGGGTTTGTGCTTGACATGACCCCAGTGACGGTTGCTCACTTGTGAGTAACTACGTCCTCGTCCATCACCCCCTATCCATGGGCCAGACTAATCCTCCAGAAAGGGCCATCTACAGTGGACAGTTAGGGACACTCTGGAAGAAGGGTGTCCCTGGAAGAACTAGTGCTACTGAAACTGCAGGAATAGGAAGACTATCAGTGGCATGTTCCCACACCCTGAGTTTTTGGCATCAGGCTGAGTCATGAATGCTATGGTAAGCTTCCTCCTGTTCAGAGAAGGTTCTGAGTCCCAAAAGAATAGTACCTCCTTGCCAACATTATAATGTGCTATATCTCAAATGACTCAGCAGCAAGAGTAATTTGGATAGAGAGAATACTTGCACAGAGAACGAAAACACCATGAAGTCCTTGACCTCCATCAGCAGGCAGCTTACTGGGGCAAGGCCACTGTGGGCTAGCTGGTGATTTCCCAAACCATCAGAATGTCAAAATCGGCATTTATTAGCAACACCAGTTAGGTTGCATGGGCCACTTCTCAGCGAGTCTGGGGTCAAATGCAGAGAGACAGACAGAATCAGACATCCCTAAAACATGATTCACACCTCCCCCTGAGAAGCATGCTCACAATTAGTTGGATCCTGAATTTCCTCAGGGTCAAGACTGAACTGGAATTTAATTAACTGACAGGCAAGTTGAAAGATCACCAAGGATAAACAGAGGTAAACAGAATGCAGGTGTGGAACACTTCAGTCTGCCTCACCTCATACAGCAGAATGTGAACCTACACTTTCAGAATAGGACCTCTATGAGCAGTTTGATACCTCTGTTATTACAAGCACCCCAGGTTTCTGCCTGAGCACATAAGAACACAATGTCTCCGGTGCTCCTCCTCCAGTTCAGGACTAGTTCTGCCCAACAAACAACAGACAGGTCTCCAAGGATAATGAACGTGCTCAATATTGGTACTGCGATTTATAGTGATCATTCTTGAAAAATAAATCTTAACTGTAAATGGAGTTGGATTTTCCGTCAATTCATCCTGCCTTTAAAAAAAAACAACAAACAAACATAAATGTAAACAAAAAGGGACACACAAAACCTCTGATTTTCTGTTTCCTCTCGCTGCTGTTGACCTTCACTGGGTTTTACCAGATAACAATGATTTTGGCTCCTCATCAGTATGTTTAGAAGAATACTTCATGTTTGCAGGTTCAGAAGGATAAGTTGCAAGTCTTGGAGTCTTTTCGATGATAAGAACTAATTCCTTAGGTTTATCCAACATTCCTTACTCCTGGATGTGATCTTTTTCTTTTAATTTGCCTGCTGAAACCCCATGATTGTTAGACTTATTTCTCTCTGCTACTCCTTTTTCTTGTAGTTTAACATCCTTTTTTTGAGGTGGTGCTGCAACTTCTTCAGTTTCTTCCATTTCTGCAGGACTTTTCCTTTTGTTTATTGCTTGTTCCCCTTCATTCGCTGCTGACAATTTCTGTAGTAATTCATCAGCTTCAGTAATGGACTTGGATGGTAACACTGTACGGTATTCTCCGTTGTTATTTTTTGGCCTTTCTTAGGTATATCTTCAGCATTTTTTTCACAGGAGTGTCAGAAACATCAATATGATCCTCTTCTGCATTTTTGTAACAGATGTGTGTATCTTGAACAACTTGTGTCTTGAAAATGAGTAGATTTTTCTAGGTTTGCAAGTTGCTTGTTAGGATTTGCAGCTTCCTATTAAAGTATATATTGTGAACATATTTGCATTAAAATTATGTTGCTGTTTGGGTTCACTTCAATCCATTTAAATACTTCCTTAAGCCCTTTTCAACTGAGGTATGTTCTCAACTACTTTAAATTTAAAAACTGTTTAAGCTTCAAGTCAAATATACACTAAAATAATATCTGTAGCACAGCTACAGCAAAGGGCGTTTAAATATAAAAGTAATAAATAACAAGTGGTGAAACCATTATTTAAAGCTTTTCAAATAGCAATGAACTGAAAATAGAAGAGTTGAATTAAGCTTTTATAAGAAATAACTGAAAAATTTCCCAGGAGTTTAAAATACCACAACTTTTATGTTAAAACTTGTTTAATACTATAAAATATAACACCTTCCCTAAAAATAATTATACATGTACAAAGTGGAAGTTTAAAATAAAAGCTAGGAAAGACAAATTAATGTTCCAGTAGATACATAATTTTGCCATTCTTTTTAAACTTGTATATTGTTAAATTTACAGCACTTAATACAGAGGACACAGACTGATCAAACTTCCATTTCCTGCTTATTTTTAAGCTGCTATATTTTAGTGTTCCATCAATGTTTCAGGAGGTATTTTTCAAAGTTCCAATTAAAAATACAGGCACGTTGTAATATTGTATAAGATTACAGAGAATCTGTAAGATTTGTCTGATGTAGCTTCCATGTCTACATTTGAATTAGTCTCTAATTAGTCTCTAATTAAACTTGTTTGTCCTTCTAGTGAGTGGAAAGAAATTATTATTTCTAGAACACAATTAATCTTATCCCAAAATAAATACTTAAAACAGTTCAGATAAATTGTTCATTAGAAATGCCTCATTATCTCTGTTACTAGACCAGCTCAGATACAAATGTCTGTATGACAGACCTCTAATGTTAAGTGAAATTAATCTCATGTTAGGTTTCCCTTTTCTTGGAAGGAGTAAGAGAGTCCACTACAGCGATTTTACCACCCTCTAGGAATTTCTCCTTTTCATTTACCAAATTAAAAAAATGTTGTTCTTCGTAAGAAAGGTATTAAAAAAGAAACCCAAACCAAAAATAGGACAAATTAAAGGGAAAATAGAAAAGATTAATCTCCCTTCCTCAACTACTTCTTCCCAAAACCCAGGTATTTCTTTCACTGCCTTATCCCAGACACGTTCATACCCAACTGCAGGATATTTTGGGAAAAAATCTTTTTTTCTTTCCTGAAAACTTCTGGTATTATTATAAATTTTTAAGGATAGCAGATTAACGCAGGAGTGATCTAAAGTAAAATGGCAGTTATTAAGTATCTTTTAGAATCTGTTAGCAAATGCTCATAAAATTAAATAAACTGTATTTCATACTACTGAGGATAATGAAGTGCACACAAAAGAGCTATTTAGATAGAAATGTATAACTAATTTTTTCTTCTAAAACCGACATTACAAACTGATTATTTTCCCAACGTAGTAGGAAAGTAAAAAAATACATATATCCACAAAAATACATTTCCTAAATCAGTACTTGTAATGCTCTTTAAACTTTTCTTCAAAGACTTTTTTTTTTCCTCTCTTTCTTGCAAACATTCATTTGATATATGAAGACAGTCTATCAGACACTGTGATACTTTCATGTTTATCTTTTGAATCTAAGCCCGCCTTGTAATTCTTTCAGAGTTAGGAAATGTAAATTTAAAAAAAAAAAAAAAAAATTATTTCAATCTGATATGATGATCCTTTGGTAAGTGAAAATCATAGTGTAGATGTACCAATTACGCCTTGACAAACAACTTTATTTTGAAACATCTAGATTAGGTTTTACCGCAGTACAAGCAACAGACAGCTTTGCCTGAAGTAGAGACATATTTTAATTTGGCTTGAAACAATTATGTAGGTAAATGGATCAGTAGAGATTAATATCTGAACATACACTGACACTGATCTATACCTGTCCTCATGTAAAAATAACAGCTATGCTGTTGCAGAGATTTAAAGTGATCCTATATTAAAGACCTATACTGTCTCAGATCTGCTAAGTAACTTCAGGTAATTCACATAAGCTCGCCATGCCTCAGTTTCTCCATCTGTAAATTGAATATAACAGTCTTCTACTTCACAGCGATGTGGCAACATGCATTCAGTATTTGTAAGGTACTCAAATACTACATAAGCCATAAATAAAATACACTATATTCTAGTTTAACATTGTGATGTTCATAAGCTGATGGTGGTAATGAAAAATGCATTCACAGAAAAGGAGCAAGTAACAGTGAATGACATCTTTACAAGCTCACTATGCAAAACCCTCTATACTATTATACAAAAATAACACAAGCATACTGCTATGTACATAAATCACAATGATAAACATAAGCAATACAAATTAAAAGCATATTTCAAATATATAGAACATCAACAGATAGAATGAGAGATGATCCACTACCTGTGTGAAAACACTTTTCTCATGGAAGGGAATTGATCCTGGAAAGAACTTAACAGTAAGTGGAGCATCTTCAAGCTGTACTGCTTATATTTACAATAAAACTGTGAATGTCTAAGCATAAAAAAATTGTACACATTCTAACCATAGCAGAAACCAGATAATATCCACTTTTTTCCTCATTCTGTGTGTCATATCTAGAGTATAATGGGGAGTGCACCACATTTTTGTTTTATTTCTACCTTAGGATCCCCTTGTTCGAGCAAAATAATACTATATATTGTCAAAAAGTGCTACATGAAAGAAAAGTATGAAGGTTGTCTACATATATGTGGACAATATATCCAGACATCAGTTTTCTCCAAATGATTGTCCATATGCTTATTAACAATGCAGATGATTCCAAGTACCACCTTCATAACACATGCAAGTTACCAGATAGAAGGGCTCAAATTCTTTGGGAAGATATAATCAGAGAGCCTTTACGGCAATGTTCTGCTTGCTCTCTGAAGGCCTCAGCTATGGCTTTCAAAAATCTCCATGAGCAGAGCTTTGACTGACCCAAATTTCTCCGTTTCCCTACAGTCATCCACAGAGGAATCACTGAGGTTTTGACAGTCATGTGCCTGGAGGGCACTCTTGATGGGCAAAACAAGCATTCTGAGCATCTGGCAGGACATGGAAGTGTGCTGGGCACGATTTGAGTGAGCACATAGAGGCACCGCCTGAGCAGAGCAAAATCGGAACATGAACAGGTAGGTGTCAGCAACTACACCACTAACCGCCACTAGGGTTGCCCAAGATGCCTGCTGTCTACTGGAAGACCGATCACAACCAACCAGCCATGGACGCTTGGCCCTGGGGAATGTTGGCACACCTGTGCTGGGTGGCTGAACAGCAAACACCAGGGAGAGCAGCCCGTAACAGATCCGTCTGCACACCACGCTCAAACACTCAACACTATGTCTGAGGCAGCAGCATCACACATAGCAGCTATCAAACAGGAAATATAGAAAAGTGAATAGTAATGCAGCATGCCTCAAAAAGTATTCCCAAACCTTTGCTAAGCATGTGGGTTTGCTTTTGTTAAGCTGACTGGTAGTGACATTCCTCTGTGTGTGTGCACAGGACAGAACAAGAGATTGGTGACGTTCCTCTGTGTGTGTGCACAGGACGGAACAAGAGAGATTGCCTACTTTACCTGGCACCAGCCAGAGTATGTGGAGAGAGAACTGGGCTGGAGAGAGATGGCTGTACCTGAGGTTCAAAGCAGGAAAAAAAGAGGTCCATTTTTAATCTTTTTTTTTTTTTACAAAAAAGGTCACAGGGCCTGACAAATGTCCTGTGACAAGTAAAAACTAGGTGGAGAAGGTCCTATTTCATATCTGAAAGAATTACCAGTGAAAGGACAAAGTGTACCGAGAACAGAATCACCACGATCACTTACAAGCTGATGATAGGTAATTCTTACTTCTGTTGCCCATCAGCTTGAGTTGGCAAGAAGACAGACAGACAGCTAAACAATTTAGGTAGTGACCGCTACCATTTTCAACTCCCATAGCTGTAGGAGAAGCTCTACAAGAGCTTCTAAGTAACATGCATTTTAAAATTGCTAGTTTATCTAAAGGTCACTATACATACACTTGAGTCTTCATGTGCCTCTTCTTCCTTCACTTCAACTTTTTTAATATATATTTTCCGTTGTGTTTATAATCTGTAAGAAAATTAATATTAATTAGTAAGTATATGAAAAGAAAAATCTCTGTGCATTGTGTGTAAATTGCAAGGTTTTAGTAGGGGTGGGTGGTCTGTGCTGGACACAGCTGGTTCCAGCCAGCTCCACAATGGACTCATGGCAGGCCAAATCTGAGCCAAATCAAATGAGTTTGTAGCACCTCTGAAAACAAGACTACACAAGCCTGATGTGGCAAGGTAAAGAACAGAATCACTACAGAAAATATATATAATTAATAATTAAGACTCAAGTGATTAATAGTTATTTCTAAAAACTATTATTTTGTTTAAAGACAAATAGTTAATTTACAGTAAAAAATAATTTTCACATGACATTCAACATACCTGATTGTTGATCTAACAATAAGTATATAATTATACTTACGATATAATTTGCTGTTCTAGTGAAAAGCTACAAGGACAAAAACCTGAAGCTGTTCCTGAAGAATTCTAAAAATGATACATTGAATGACATACAATAATTGTTTTCAGAGCAATTATGATAGATTGTTCTGATTAAACACTGATCAAAACGATTATCAATCAAAGGCTTGTGTAATCTGTGTCACCATATTTTACTTGAGTTAACAGACTCCTGAAATTCTGTTGAACTTCAGGGAATTTTCCTAAGTATAAAATTATTATTGTTTAAATCAAATTCTGTTTTTGTTTTTCCAATATAATTTACAGACACATATTTTCTTTAAGTGGCAACATTATGGTATGATTGTCCAGTGTTCTGCTATTAACAAAAAAGCCTCTCCTCGGCCCTTCCATATGCACAATCAAAATGAAAGGAGCCTTTTAGCTCAAACTAAAATTATAAATGAGAAAGCAATGTTGATATTGTAATAGAAGTATAAGAAGTTTTTCATTGGAACAAGACAAACCACAGCAAAAATTTGACTGTGAATTTTAAAGGTGGCATTTTTTCACTACTGGCAGTTGTTACCCTGAAAGTAGCCA
This sequence comes from Pandion haliaetus, assembly GCA_013401275.1. NCBI lineage: Eukaryota > Metazoa > Chordata > Aves > Accipitriformes > Pandionidae > Pandion > Pandion haliaetus. The sequence goes on along the minus strand of VYZV01006628.1, from coordinate 23,741 downwards.
GTATCCTTTGTCAGCTGCCTTTGACTCAAAAGACAATTACAACAGATCTAGCTTAAACTACAGCTATGCCAACTACGCTCTTTCAAGTTCAAGGCATGAAATAATTAGGCCTCTATAGCCTGAAACAACTTTAGACTAGCAAACCTAAAGAACAAATTATACGATGACCACCGTGTTCAACAGCAACTCAGAGACCTGTCCTCCAACACGTGCCACCCCATCTAGCTACTGATACCCCATATAAACAACTAAACGAGGCTGACTAAGTGTGGGTGTCCATCCACATGGCAAGTGCCTACACCTGAGCTAGTGACACTGGACTTCCTTTTGAGCCAACAGAAATTCAGTCAGTACAGTCAGCGCACAGAAGTCAGCCTCCACTAGAAAAGATGCCTACATTTAGTCATATAAATTAAATTTCAAGGCTCCCTATAAAATTAATGGAAAGAGCTATGTTTGGTATATATCCTTACAGTTAGTTGGCACATTTTTAGTCTGAATTGTGAGGGAACTTTAAACAGAGATTAAATGGAGGAAATCTAATGAAGATATATTTCATGATGTACACAATACAAACTGATGTCTCTTTTTCATCTTTCCCACCATTGCCTGGTCAGATTTATGCTGCTGAAAACTTAAACCCGGATCCCAGTATTAAAGAAATCAAATCATCGGGAGCAAAGTGACATTGTGGTATTATTTTTAAACCACACAAAAATACAAAGAAAACAGATAAGCAAGAAAATGTAGTGTTTACGAGTATGTATTACTGTTTTAGCAGTAACAATGTATCTGCAATAATTGAATACAAAAGACAAAATAAAACATAAAACATTTTATATATATCAAAAAAGCACAGAATACAGAATATTATGTACTTTTATGTAGGCTCAAAATAACTTTTAGCATATTTAAAATCAAAATCTTCCACAGCACTACATAAAAGAGTAATGCTACAACAATAATAAAAGTGTTTGGTACGTTTCAGGATACCTACAGATCTTCTTCATAGCCAAGTCAAAAATTGGAAGCCAATACACAGTTCCACAATGATCAGAGACAAAATGCTGCAGGATAAGCATATTTCCTAAAATGGTAAAACTGAAAGAGCTCTCAGGCTTTGCTAATTTGGTTGGACCACACTGGCTTCAGCTGCCTCTGAACACCATAAAAAACACAGCATAAAAACACCTTTGGGCTTCAGTCTCTTGTGTTCAGCATGCAATCAGAGAGCATTTAATTCTTCTATCCCTATTATTTTTCTTCTTAAGTAGATCAGATTTTTTTTTAATTTTCTATTTAAATTTTACTTTTATTTTCTAATTTTATGTATATATTGATCTTTAAACTAAAAATCATAATTTAGCTTAAAGAAATTAGAGGAATACGATAGGAAAGAAGGGGTTAGTCCTAATCCTTTTATATTGTACCAACATGAATTAAGGTCTTTAGTGTGAATTTAATTGCCACTATTGCATTCACCATTTCTGTACTTGCAGAAAACCTCCCTATAGTTGCAAGCATTCACTGATTTTAAAATATGATTCTATTAAAGGAAAGTTAGAGATACCTTGACATTACAATACAACAAATACCTACTAAAAAAATGCCCAACAAATATTCTAAGACTTTCCTGTTTCTCAGCAGATGGAAACTCCTTCCTACCTTAAAAAAATAAAACTGAAATATCCAAGTAATAAGTACATTTGAGTTTTAAGTAAATAAAGATAATGGTCAACTTAAGTAAATCAATATCTAAGTATTTGCAGCCTGCCTAAACTCCCTTATCTTATCTAATTTAAATATATTTTTGTGACAACCACACCACTATAAAAATTATCCCCCTTCACTTCTGTGCTGGTTTTGACTGGAATAATTTTCTCCATAGTACCTTGTACGGTGCTATGTTTTGGACTTGTGCTGAAAAGTGTTGATAACACAGGGGTGTTTTCATCATTGTTGAGCAGTGCTTACACAGAGTCAAGGCCTTTTCTGCTTCTCACCCCACCCCACCAGTGATTAGGCCAGGGGTGAACAAGAAGTTGGGAGGGGGCACGGCTGGGACAGCTGACCCCAACTGACCGAAGGGATATCCCAGACCATATGACGTCATGCTCAGCGTATAGAGCTGGGGGAAGAAGGAGGAAGGGGGGGGACATTCGGAGTGATGGCGTTTGTCTTCCCAAGTCACCGTTAGGCGTGATGGAGCCCTGCTTTCCTGGAGATGGCTGAACACCTGCCTGCTGATAGGAAGCGGTGATTGAATTCCTTGTTTTGCTTTGCTTGCATGCACAGCTTTTGCTTTACATATTAGAAGTCAGTAAAAACAATCTTGATCCCCCCTCACTTGAAAAGGCCTCTTTTGCTATTTTTAGTGGTGGGCAAGATAAAAAGCAGCTGCTTTCTGATCTTTCGCAAAGCAGTGTCCAGATCTGAGACCCAACAACAACCTATTCAGGGAGTTACATTCCCTTGGTAATTAACGACATGCCTTCTAACTGCTCTGGCTTACCCACTTCAAGGAACAGGTCAGGACTGAGAGGTTCCTGGTCCTTCTCACAGCAGCATCTGCATCAGGGAAGTTTCTGGAGCATTTCAGTGGCTTCTCAGGCAGTATCTGATCTAGACCCGAAAAGCCAAGAAGCGCAGATCTGCATAATTTTTGTTTGGGACACCTGACAAGGGATAGGTTCTGGGCATGGATGATGATAGGATGGCCACAGGAGCAGCCACCAGCCTTGCAGCAATTTCCTTCCCAAGTCTCCTGGTCAGAGAATCCCACATCTGGTTTTGTCATTTGCTGGCAGGGACCATATTGTCCCCATGTCTGTACAGCACCAAGAGCCCCAAAGCCCTCCATGGTGAGTGTGAGAGAGCCCAGTTATGATATTATCTGCATAATAGTTAATGATTATTGTTGAGAAAGCTCTTCCAGGTCTGAGGATACCACCAGGTAGGCCAGCAGGACAATTCTGGCCCTGCAGGACTGCCAGAGGAAGGCGAGGAGAGGAAGGGAGGCAGCGGCAGGACAGCTGTGGGACGGCAAGTGAACCTGAAAAAGGGGGTTCCTTTCTGGAGGATGTGCCTATTTATTTAGCACAACAAAACCACTTCTAACAAAGCAAAGCTAAAATAATGGTATCTGATGCAAGTTGCGCCATATGTTTAGTTTGTGGTAGTGTCACACAATACAGGAAACCCAGGTGTCACGGTGTAATGCTCGTTAGGCGTTTAGCACCATGGGTGTACGGCAGCAGGACCATGGGTGCTTCAGACAATGCCAGCTGGGGCCACGCAATTAGAAAAATGAATAATGTAGGAAGTCAAAAAGTTACTAAGTAATTTAAAGTTCTTATTGTTACTGGAGCTTCAGGCTTTAATTAAAATAATCCACGATCAAAGCACGACTGTATGTTGCTTCTAATGTCAATACTATCAGTTTTCACACAGGCAACAGATGGTGTATTAACATTGCATGGACCAAAGGGTCCTCTCGGGCAGGGGAAAGGGGGATATCCTTCTCACCCTTTTTAAACAGAAAATTATCCAATTACAACCAACCTACTTAGATCAAATACAAATTCAAGGTGAAACTTAAGATGCAACAATATAGTGCAATAAATTTATTAACTGAAAATTTAAATAACACTCCTTGACATGCACATGTCATTTTCATTAAGAATGCCCAGCTCCAGTGAGAAAGACATCATCCCTGAATAAATAAACAGAAACCCTACCCCTGTCATAATGTCCATAATAAAACAGAGTAACACTTACACAATAAATTGGGTAAAGCGAGAGCAAATAAGAGTAGTTAATGATTTTAAAATACAAAAATATGTAAAGTCTGCAACTGCATGTTTATTTTATCCATTCTCTCTTCATTATACTGTATATTTGCTAAGACACAAATCATGCAACCAGGCAAATAGGTGAATGTGATGACTCAGTTTAAAAAAGGTAGTTGTTGAACAGCTTGTAAAAACACATGGACTAGGTATTCGCATTTCATAATACAAGGAAGAGCATAATCCTGAGCAGATTACTAGACTATACTATAAGTATTGACTTTGCATATAAACTGTATTTAAATACTTCTTGTTGCATGGTCAAGTACTTGCAGGTTAGAAAATGCCATAACTAAGTTTGCACATATAATTTTAATTCCTGTTTCTTTGTGCTTTACATGTCTTAAGGTCTCACGGAAAAATTAATCTTCACTTTACACAATGGGAATCCCTAAACCAGTAGCTATTGATAATCTCATTCAAAACGTTTATATACATTACACCACTTTCAAATCTTGCTTTGGAAAGGGATTATTATTTCCTTATGGCTTTTTCCTCTTTCTTTACAACACAGGTCACCACTGTGAGTCCTTTACAAACATTAATTCATACATTTTCAGAGACACTTGTATCATGGATGAGGTGATGGTGCAATTTTATACATGAGTATAAAGAGAGCAAAGTCAGTAGTGTCAACCTATTTTGAAACTCCAAGGTGAGCTTTGATTTTTCCGGTGTTAGCACTTCCTGTGTTCTGATCAGGGTTCCCACTGACGTCACCTACACATATGAATGGCAAGTCCCGCTACATGTTGTGACATTCTCAAATTGTACCTTCCACCACTTTTCCAAATTTTATTGGAGTAACTGGGCCAGGATCATACAGGAAGACAGAAATTCAGTCCTATTGGGGGATTATGCAGCTGCCTTAATATTTTCTTTTTCTGAGGCATTTTTCTACCTCATTCACTGCATATTCAGTGTATATACTCTGAAATCAAATGATCTGGGAATATCAGAGACAACTTCATTCCCTGAGGATCATGTTTCATGCATGAAGGAAGCAGGGATCTTGTAGAAAAAAGTACTAAGTGACTGCCTATTTAAGGCCCATACTCCATCACGTTTGCAAAAGTTCTCCAAAAGAAGGCTGCACACACAACGTTTCTAGAATAAGAAACTTGTAGCTTTAGCATGCCTTTAAAACTGGGCCTTGTGTGTTGTTTTTTCTTTTGCTTTAATATGAATATTACTTCTCAAACTTTTTTTTTTTTTAAAAAGGGAGGAGGATACACATGTACTCTCTCCGCCCTGCCTCTCCAGAAATTTCATCATGTGGAAATACATTTACCCCACACAGAGAATGAACAATACTGGACCATTCAGATTGGCAGCACAGACGACTGCCCAATAACTTGTTGCTGTCTTCTGCACAGAGAAATCAGAAGAGAGGTCACATACCTTTTCATTATTTTCAAAGCTATTTGATAATGGCAGATGCACACGTTGACTCCAAGAATTATGGATTAATTCCAGGTGCTCAGAGGAGTTCCTCCTTCTTCCTTAGCTGTTCTACTTCTGTTTTCTCCTCCTAATCAAGTTCTCTTTGTCTTCTTTAATACGCAGCTGCCCAGCAGACTTATATTCCAGTCAGACTGCATCTGAGAGTTCTCCACATTAGTGGTTGAACAAGGAAAATCTCAGACATTACCCACAGTCTTAGTTTTAGCACCACAGTAACTTTCAGTGCCATCACAGAAATGTTAGACGTTCTGCTAAACTCTGGAGTCCTCAGACTAAGCTCCCTCTTTGTTAGCCAGCAGGGAGGCAGAGCTATAGCAACAGCTGTAAGGATCCAATGACCACACTACCTACAAGATGCAGCAGAGTAAGACTCTCATTAATATATAGGAGCTATGTGGCAATGGAGAACTCTACATATAGATACAATCTTTCTAAAAATTATAAACTGTACACAATTTGCATGTAAAAGTAAAAACAATAAAATTGGATAGTTTATAGGTAAGAGAAATCTATTAGTATTTGCTGAACAGATGGGAATTGTTTTTCCAGGGCTTATTTGGCCAAAATTTGATGGCAGTCATAAAAATAGCAAATTCACATCAGAAATGTCAGAGAGGTTCTGCTGCCAAATTCCAAATCCCTGCTCCAAAATGTGACAATACTAGACCTGATAGTTCTAAAATCTCAGTACCAGGGAATTTAAATGTGAGAAATGTGATCCTTTCATAAGGGCTCCCAAAATGATCCTGGGAACTCTAAGCCACTAAGACTGACCTCCATATTGGGAAAACTACTGGTAGAAACTATTACAGGTATAATATTGAAGGACAGATGGGTCAATATGGTATACCTGGGGAGGAGTCACCATCACTTCTGTAAGTGTAAAATAATGCACATTGGGAAAATAAAATGCAATTGCATATATATAAAAATGGATTCTAAGTTGTTATTAATTCCTCCTCCCTATCCTGAAAAAAATGAGGTTATTGTTGTTAGTGCTAAGTAAATAATGTTAAAAAATATTGGAATATGAAAATAAAAATAAGCAGAAGATAATAAGCAAAGAAAACTAAAATCCAGAAGAAAACAGCATAATCCTGCTGTATGCATGGATGGAATACCCACACCTTGACCACTACATCTACCTCTGGCAGTCCTACCTCAGAACGAATAAAAAAGTAGAAAAGGTGCATAGAAAGGTGACAAAGATAACAAGGCATTGAACTGCTTCATTTCTAGTCAAGAGCTTGCTTGTAGTTTCCCCCAAAATACAATAGAATGCTTCTTATCCAACAGATACAATACAGGTATAGAGTTAGGAGTGATTGGAGAATGTGAGTTGGAAATTATTATTTGTCATTTCTAAAATGAAAGAAACAGGGCACTATGTTAGAAAATCAATCAGCCATTTACAAATTGAGTCAAACTGGAAATAATTTCTGTTATAGAAACTAAAACCATAAAGTATTTTTAAAAATACTGCTCTGTTTATATCTATTGGTAGCAAATGACCATTGTGAACCAGATACAAAAAAACAAGCTTCAGAAACCCCTAACTCATCACCTGTCAGAAGCTAAGCATGTACAGCAATGCAAGGATCACTCTGTACTTGACCTGTTTCCTATATTCCTCCCCAGGTATCTGCTGTCATTAGCAGTAGCAGCCTGACATTTCTTTTCACTCCGGCTGTTCTCACTTCCTTACATTACTAAGCGATATTAGCACAGCAAGCCTACACCAGATAAACAAGTGAAAGCATTCACTGATCTGCGTGTGGCCTAGATTCCTGTGCTTTTTTCAGCTTCCACTAATTGTATATTTGCTATGTTTTCACCCCAAAGAAAATATTTCACTGATACCATGAAAACTCTCCCTTTCCTAACCACCCAGAACTACTGATTTATGGAGGTGCCTTACTCTCCAACATGTGTTTAAATACTAAATTTATTATTCTATGTTATTTAAAATTATAATTAGTTGAAAACGTAGTATTAGCTTTGTCAGAAAATACATTTTTCTTCTTAAAGTAATGCAGCTAGGCTTCTCACCGATTTCTCCAATTCCACAAATGGGGTGATGTGCATATGAGGAAGCAAATCCATTGGTAGCTCAGGATGTGACCCTAACTAGGCAAATGAACTGTTAACTTGGTGATGGAGCCGGAAAAAAGATATCCCCCAAAACTGATGGCACTTTGTTAAAAAAATAATGTAAGTAATAAAAACTTAACATTCTGAAAGCAGTGGAATGACAGAAGCCAAGTCTCCACTGTAGAACTTCTTTGTGCATTTAATTTTTTAAGATTTTCTTCAATGGGGGTAGTAATATGATGTCTCTCTGTTTTAATGGAATTAGTAAGAGTTGAATATATTTACATACATGCATATCACTCTAGGAGCTCACAAAACTCTGATTGTGGTTAGACATTTGAATTATGCATACAGAAGCAGACTGACATAAACACAGTTTCTTCCTCTGTCAAATATGATTGAAACTGGCCAGCAGGTTCAAAAATTATAGAGATGGACTGCAATACATGACTGTAAAAACTTAATTTCACCATGAAACCTGCTACAAAGCCCTGTGCGAACTTTAAGGAGAGAGCTGTAGAGAAGGAAATGAATTCTGGAATAATGGAGATGAGCTGAAGTAAAGGGAATATAAAGAGAGTATTAATTGAGTAAAGAGAAAGGCCACAAAAGTATTTAAAGAAACTATTCACTCCAAGGGATATCTCAAAGTGGCATTACTCTGAATGGGAAGGAAGTTTTGCTGAAATCAGACATTTCTGAAGGTCAGGAGAAGTATCAAATACTGTTGCTCCTTTAGCAAGCAACATGTACAATGATGAAGTATATGCCAGATGCTGTCCAAATACCAGTCAGCTTCAAGACAGAAGGCATCTGTAAGCACAAACATCTAAGAAAGCTTAGAAAATAATAATCTTGCATTTACCCATAGCTATTTAGTAATGATACTTCAACACATTTATACACTTCATTAAAACTATTAGGTTTGACTTTGATCTTCTTTACAAGTTTGTCTGAAAATAATGAGGTCCTTCATGTCTGTACTGGTCTGGATGACTGCAAAGGAGCTGGCAAATTGCTCTTTATTTCTGAATTTTATTAAAGAATTTTTCTTTTAAATTGTATCATTAGAGAAAAAAAGTATATTCTTAGCAATTTTACATCCAATTGTATCAATAAAGTCAGTATATCAATGAGAAAATAGGCATAAATGGTGTATTTGAATTGTTGTACCTATTTGATCTGCAGGCCTAGATTTTCCTAATTTTTCACTGAACTTGTTGCTGCAAAGAACTTGAGCCGAAAAAAAGTGTTGACTTAAGGTATGGAAATTGTAAACACTTAGCATGCTGTATAAAATTTATGAAGTACTTTTAGTTTAAATATAATTAATCTTTCATTAATTACGTGAGTATATAATTTATGTATTACTAGGATCTAATATTATACTTACACAAAGGACTCTGCCTAAAATCTTCTAAGGCAGGTATACAGAATAAAAGTGTTAATGAACTGTGAAGCATTATTAATATGAAGTGTTAGGAAGGAGAAACAAATTAGTTCATAGCCAAACTCACAAGTCAATAGAGCCCAAATAGTAAAACTATACCAAAAATGATCATGTTTTTCAGAATATTTAATCTTATCTAATATCTCCAAAGAAGCATTAACAGCTTTAGTATTGGTTTTAAGGCCCATAAAAAAGAATATTCCTAAGATTTCCCATCCTTTGACTAGTAATACTTCACTTAAGAAAGCAAACTCTTTACTCACGGATTTTAAAGCATCTGATTCTTCTTCCATTTTTTATTTAACCTCAGGAGAATTCTTGCTACAAAAATTACATATGTTCATTCCTTTCTTCCTTTCTTTTCAAGATGTTAAGCTATCAATACCGTAGTAATAAAGTCCATTTGATTTTATGTTGGCTCAATAGTGTCCCAAGTCTATTTGGTGTGTTGTTTGATAAATGAGGAAATTCAATGAATTGTGAGTAATTTAACTAGTGATTGATCAAATGATATCCATTAAGTAATTAGAAAAATGTGTTAGCACTGGGGGGAAGGACTTTTGGCTCAGAAAAGTAAATGAGACTAAAACCAAGTAAACCCAGCTAAGCTGCTTTTTTCCATTGTGATAGAAACATTTATAACTCTCCTCTCTGATGAATGTCTGAAGTCTACCTGAAATAAAGGTCTATGCTAAAGCTATACAAAAAGCAACCAAGAAGATCATGTGGGAGCTCAGCTCTATCTTGTGTAAAATAATTGACTTCAACTCAGTTGCAAGTTCATAGTGCTTGTGAAGTACTTTGCATTAAAATATTAACAGTTTTATAAAGTAATTCCAAGCAATGTGAACTATCTTAGTTCATAGTTCACTTTAATACTTTACAAGTATGAAGATATATAAATGTTGAAACTACCTAATATTTTTGTGCACAGCTTCATCATCATCATTATTTCTTCATGTCTAAACAAAAACTGTTGCATCTCTACTTGCATCAATTCATGTAACTTGTTGGCTAACAGTAGATGCTAAAGCCTTACTGCTGATTCTCACACAGAAGTTGCCATCCTGTACATAACTGTTCTGGCATTAGTGCTAGATATCCCACATAGCAAATACACAGAACGTACTTCACTGTTTTTTAATATTTTGTTTTCAAATCAAGTAACTGTAGTATGCACCTGGATACTATCATCCACTTCCACATAGCTTCAAGGCTCTCATGTGAAAGTTTTCTTTATCATTCACATTTGAAATAATACTACTATGTGCTGCTAAATACAGGAGAGTGGACATCAGGGCTCACATTAGAATCTGAGAGGATGAGAAAGCTCCAGTCCCGTTACAACTCAGTGGTCAATACTTTGGTGCAGGGATTAAAGTAACCACTGTGGAAACAAGGATGGGGAATGGAAGTTTCAAAGCTGTTATCCATGATCGGTATGTATGTGTTCACACATATTGCAAAGGCAGTATTTGCACAGGAGATCGGCTGCAGCACTCCTAGCATCTTCAGTAAATCTACAGTTACTACCATGTATTTCAAAAGAGTACAGAAATTAACTCAGAGAGAGTATTTCACAAGTCAGTGCTGGAATTAAAAGGTCTGGTATATGATTTTTTACAATCTGAGTCAGAAATCAGTTTCGGGGGACCAAAGGCATACCAGTTCCTTATGAAATAAGACCACATTCTAATGCTCCAGCCATTCTCTCAGTCACTCACTGTCCTAGATATCGAACTGTTCTTCAGCAGCTGTACTTAGTATTGGTGCCAAGCCAAGACTTTAGGTCTGCTGATCTGCCAAATACAGTTTTAAAATTCTAGTAGGCTGTAAGTCTTATCTTTTCAACAGAAGAAAAATACAAAAAGGTACAGGCATAGAAACAGAAAACTCTTGTGGGGAAAGTACAGAAGACACACCATGCCTGTGGAGTGGGGAGAAAAAGAGCAATGAAGGTCATGACAGGAAAAGTAACATAAAGGGTGATGCAAAAGATGAAAAGAATGGCAAAGCTTCGTACAAGAGCATGCAGGGCACACAGCAGCCCTGAGAAGGACTAAGAACACAAAGGGAATCTGGCTGGCAACAGAAGGATGTTAGGCACTGTTGGAGAGATAAGGGACATCTGCATCATCTGATGGATAACAAATGGAGGAATAAGCACCAAAGAGCCTGGGTACCTTTGGCATGGGAAAAGGTCTGGAAGATTCATGAGATAAGTAAATATGGACATCGGCTGAGTGAGGACTGGAGAGATGTAATCAGTCGTCCGCATGTGCTCTGAGCACACTGACGCAGGCCGTCTTAAAGTAACTTTGCGAGGCTAGTCAGGAATAGAGACAGGATCACAGTAAACGTAATCCAGGATTAAAAACCAGTGGATGAACTAGTCCGAAGAGCAAGATAAGAATGTGGTCTATGGCAAAACCAAAAGTCAGGAAGAAAAGGAATCCCTAGTATAAAGTACAGCAGTGGGGCGTGTCATAAAGTCATAGGTTAGCCGAGGTTGGAAGGGATGTTGAAAGATCATCTGGTCCAACTTTTCATGGGAAAGGGAGCCTAGATGAGATTATCTAGCACCCTGTCCAATCACATCTTGAAAACCTCCAGTGATGGGGACTCTACCACATCCCTGGGAAGGTTGTTCCAGTGAATGATTGTTCTCACTGTAAAAAATTTCTTTCTTATATCAAGATGCAATCTGTCCTAGTGCAACTTGTACCCATTTCCCCTTGTCTTCTCCATGTGGCTCCTTGTGAAGCAAGAGCCTCCATCTTCTTTGTAGCTGCCCTTTAGATACTGGAATACTGTGATGAGGTCCCCCTGAGCCTTCTCTTCTGAAGGGAGAAAATATCAAATTCCTCTTTCCTCATAGGACAGGTGCTCCAGCTCTTTGATCATCTTTGTGGCCCTCCTTTGGACCCTCTCTAGTCTGTCTGCATGTTTCTTGAATTACGGTGACCAGAACTGGACACGGTACTCCAGGTGTGGCCTGACAAGCACTGAGTAGAGTGGGATGGTCACATCTCTGTCTCTGCCAGTAATGTCCCTGCAGATGCAGCCCAGGATCCGATTTGCCTTTCTTGCTGCAGTGGTGCACTGCTGACTCATGTCAAGTCAGGATAGACAGACCTGTCAAGGAGCAGAAATAAAAATTTAGGAGTATATCATAGCCCAGAAGTAAATTGAACAGCAACGGACAGAAATTGCCTAATGCTAACTTGGGGAAAATGTTAAATCACTGGCCAGTTCCTTGTTGATGGGGCTTGGTAGGCCCTCAGTCACTGAAGAGACAGACTGCAGGTAGACTCTTACAGGTTTTGCCTGGCCAAAACAAAAGTAGTCAGCTGCATGACCTTCTCATGGTATATAATTCAGAGTATGATCAGGTCTCAACTATAAAAAATTCAGTTTCAGTGAGGACCTACTTACATTTTACGTTTTGGTATTCTAGTTTAAGAGTTGAGTGACAAAAATAGGAATGTTTTAAACACAAGGGGCTTCAGTTCTTAATGAACATGTACAAGAATAGACACCTTTGCTGACAGTCAATATCTTGCTGTTTGCTCCCCTTAAAAAATCTAGTCATAAAGCAGAAAATAAGGCTGTAAATAACTTTTAAACTATAAATGATTGAAACTAATACAGAATCTTTCAAACTGAACTACTAGCTCTTCCAGGTTTCAATAGTATTCAATCACAAATAATTAGGCTCTCTTTTCAGAAAATATGTATTCTTAAAAACACACATTTTGATACTCAAAGATTAAGCAATTATAAGCTAAATAATTTTAGGGAAGTTGCATCAAGAGAAATGTTAGTGGCTATTTATAAGGTAAAAGTTAAAGTTCTATCACCACAAAAGAAATTCCATGCTAGTTTTAAAAATTAAGAGGAGCCTGAGATTAAATAAGCAGCTATGATAAAGAATATATTCATAAACTGTTAAGTTCCCCTTTTCTCCATCTGTGGACTGATAACATACCTATTTTAAGTTGGCCTGTGTGGGTAAGGCCAAAGTAAAGGCTTTTTTCTACTTTACACCAGACTGTGAAGTACGTTTCTATAAGGTTTAATGATCAATGTTACAAGTGTAGCTCATCACTTGCAGGTGTGCCATCTACAAACCACTGAGAAACATTTGCATTAAGATTTTTGTGTAACTGCCTGAGCGGTAGATGCTGTGCATATTCCCTATCTTTGCTCAGACCAAAAGGGCCCTGGCAATGCTTCTTGGGAAATTTACTCTGTAAATAAGATATTGTGATCCAGCTGGCAATACCTGCACTAGATCTAGCCTGTAGAATATTTCCTTTTGGTCTGGCATTTTTTCTTTGTGGAAACTATGGAGCATTTTTTTTGACAGAAGAGAAAGACTTCTTTCCTTTTTCTAAGAGATGCTGCTACCTTTACGTCCCTATGAGTGGAAGCAGCAGGGCAAGGAGCACATTTCTTACTGTGTGTGAGCAGCACAGGAATGAATGCTACTATTGTCTCTGCAGCACATGTAGCAAGGGCAAAACTAGGAGCAGTGTAACATAAGATATACAAGATATTATGTGAAAAGGTTGCATCCCCGCAACATGGTGTGTCTGCTAATAGAGACTTATTCTTGCTGATTGATTACATTTATAATCAACAAGCTAATTAAGTTTGGTCAGCTTAGTCTTCGGAGTTTTTTCTAACATTAATAAAAAGACTAATAGTAAACACATTGTTTAAACTTAAAAATAGGGAAACTGCCAGTAAATTTATACTGTAAGTCAGAATCTCTAGAAAATTGACAAGGATGTGAAAAAGCAAAGAATACTTGATCAGGAAAATTAGGGATACAAGAAGGAATTTAAGAAAAATTAGGTAAAAAATAGGTCATAAGTATTGTATTTGTCCCTAAGTGGTTTGAAATATCACAGCTGATAATAATAATGCAGAAGAGCAGATATGTCAAATAGGCAATTTGATGTTTGAGAATATGACAGATGATATAATAATACCAGAGGATGTATATGAACTACTTTGTTTTCCAACAGCAATTAATAATGATATGAAAAAACAGCCACTTTATTCTGACATCTTAAAATAATTAATGCCTTATCATTTTCATCCTGGAACTTCAGATGAGCTGACCAATTGATGCACTGAGCTTGCTGACCAGAGTTCATGCTGCCTGATTCTAGTTGCTCAGTGAAAGGTACCCAAATTGAAATAATATTATCTGTAAAAAGGCTAAGCTTAATAAGCAACAAGGAGAAGAAATTAAAGTTTTTGTGACTGCAGTTCATAGTCTTGCAGAATCTGGAACTGTAAAGGACTTTGGTTCAGTCATCTCAGACCTACGTATCCTCAAAGTTGTACGCAACTGTAGGCTCTTCTTAAACTCCCGTTGATATACTCTTCCTATGCTCATCAAGCTTGTGCTGACTAAACTGGCTTCCATTCAGTATGTCACCAGCATCAGAACATTTCAGAAAAGAAAACTGAATTGTGACAGCATTGCCTTTGCCATACAGATGGTGCATTTATTTGCAGCAGCAGTAAAATTGAACACCATGAGTGACTCTGAACAGTTCTGAGATGTTTTCAACAGTGGCCCTTTATTCTGAGTGACAAATATGAATTCAGAAAAGAACAGATAAAATCTGCTGAACACATAAACCAGTCAACAGGCAAGTCAGCGGAACACAGATGGACTGCAGCCATTATTCACCTTATCTGAATCCATGGCATTTCTGCTGAAATTTCCTAGGTATAATAAATCATATGGGAAAATGGTCTCCAATAGTAGCTCATCTAATAAAATTCATAAGGGTTCCCCTTAATTGTCAGAATATGAAAATCCAAGAAAACGACAGAACGTATTTAATAAACAGCAGCATCAATTGCATGTTCCCTTGTTTTGGCGCAACACACTGTAAACAATTCAACAGCAGTAGCAACAGCTGTATCTTAGAGTCCAGGAACAATGCTCGCACAAGAACCATTGTGGAAATAAAAGAGGAATGCAAGCAAGTGAGAAAGATGCATTAACAGNCAAGTGAGAAAGATGCCTTAACAGTTACTTCTGCTTGCAAACCTCTCAGTGAATATTTATTCAGCATCAATTTTAATAAAAAGATGAGGATCCAGTGCTTGGATTCAAAAGCACTGAATAACCTTCCACCCGAAATTCCAAGACCTGGACCAAAGCTGATGTGATTCTCTTTCAAATATCAGCATATAACAGGGAAAGTATGCAGAACAATCCCAATAAAACAATTGCTAAAGTTAAAACAAAGGTTTCACAGTGAGCTTTTTTTTTTCCAGATTTTTTTTTCTGACTTTGTTCTGAAATCACACCCAGTAATTCCCCACCAGCTTCAACCTATTAAATATAGACAACTAAAAGACCAGATTTTTTTTTTGTTGCATCTGTGCCAACATGGTATGGCTGAAGTATTCTTTTAATAAGTATACTACTATATAGGACTTTTCA
>VYZV01006627.1:44230-56249 GCA_013401275.1 Pandion haliaetus | reverse complement strand
CAATGCTGATTTTTAGCTTAAAAGCTATACACAAGTTTTTTAGCTTTAAAGAGTGTAAGGATAGAGACACTTATTCAATATTTATTGGATGTATGTGTGATGTGAGTATGCCACATAACACCCCAAGAGTGATCGTAAATTTGACTGTGCACTTGTCAACTGCTAGAGATGTCTTGAAGTATATTGGATCACCTTTTTATTTTTGTGTGCCAATTATTGTTATATCTTTTCCTCTGAACAACATTTCCAATGCCATGTTTGTCTGTGCTCTAGCCCTGTGTTTTCCAACCAGTATGTAATTCACTCAGTGAAAAAATTTAGGAGCTCTGCTTTCTAATTCTCTTCATCCTTGTAGCCTTTTAAAAGAGGTCTTCTATTTTTCTCCCAGTGGCTGAGCATCACATTTATAAAAATGTGTTGGCCTATCACATAGAAGAGTTAACTCAGTAAATTCAGCAAACACAGTTTGGAGACTGTGGCAGCTGTAAATCTCCAAGAAAACAGGATTCAAAAACTGCAATAACTCCAGCACAAGTTGCACTTAAGAAAAAATTCTAAGTTAGGATTCAGTATGGAGGGAAATAAAGATGGTTTTCATCATTCTCTGTAATAATACAGAATAAGGATTTGGGACCAATTCCAGATTGTTT
This sequence comes from Pandion haliaetus, assembly GCA_013401275.1. Lineage (NCBI taxonomy): Eukaryota > Metazoa > Chordata > Aves > Accipitriformes > Pandionidae > Pandion > Pandion haliaetus. The sequence continues at coordinate 55,599 of VYZV01006627.1, read as the reverse complement.
TTAGGTGTTTGCAAAAGATATGTCAAAAATCAGTTGAAGCTCTTTTTATTTTTTAGAAACATATGTCCAAATTATCTTTGCCTTTGAATGCATATTATGGTATTTTTAAAGTCCCACAGGTAGTCTGAACTTCTTACTTCAAATTGACATTATATAATGAAAGCATATCTGTAAATATTCATACTTTATTTATTAGAGGTTTTGAAAGGCACTGTTCTGATTCTAATCAAACACTCCTTTCTGCTGATGTTTAGAATGGTTTCTCCCAATTTCAGTAACGTTTTTTGCCAGATTTTGCACATAGGGTGAGAAACAATAATACAGTATCATTTAATTGAATTGTCATTATGACAGGCTTTACAATGAGCTGTTTAAGGCACAACATTTTATAGATTGCTATTAAATGGAATTAATTGCTTCAATTATGTATCTCCACATGAAGATACATGTACATATGTAAATATATACACTGTGGAAAGACATATTTGCCAAAGGAGATACAGTCACTGCAAAATTTTGTTTTAAAATGCTGATTTATAATACTGCCAGAGTGCCATATAACAATGCCATTTTCTGTCATAGCTTTTTTCCTACTTCTTCTGCTTCCCCATCCTTTCTTAAAGCATGAGTAAGGGGATTGTGAGATACTTGCATCGTAACTGGCACACATAGTGAAATCAAAGTTTAAGGCTCTTTGTACAGGTACCTCTGACTCTAACAACTCCAGCCTTTTCTTTCCTCAGTCTTTCCATCTTTGGTAATTCTCTGCATGCCTCAGTTCCTTGACTTGTGTGATTATTTGAGAATCTCTGGTTTGCCTCAAAGCCAAAGGAGTAAGTCCTGTGGTTGTCCTGGCCATGGAAGTGCTGAGAGACTGGCAGATCTAACTCCTCTCATTTCACCCATGAAAATATTTCAGTTAGTCAAAGCAGAGTTTTCAAAGGACTGCAAATCAGGATCATATACATTCTTCCTCCCCTGCTGAACAGCATCCCTCAAGACTCACCTGTGGCTCTGGTGTGCCTCTCAGAAAACTTATTTCCAATCTTTGAAATATCCAGGTACCCATAAATGGCAAGAAATGAGCCTTTCACCATATGGNAAGATTGTCCACACCCTGACAAAGCTTAAGTCTGCAGTTGCCATGCTTGCTAAATGAGCAGCTGGCACTGCCTTCACACAGCCTTAACCTTCACATAATTGTTGTGCATCAGAAGAAAAAAGCAGATCTATTACCAATAGCATGTGAGAGTGGGGACTGCAGCTCCTGGCCTCAAAGCCTTGGCCCTAGCCGTGACAATCCCTCCCTTTTCCTTTCCTCTCAAATGGGGACAAAGGGTATATTTATTCTAAGTCTCCCAGCCACCAGAACTAAAGCTGTAAGAACTGGTAAGGCTGACATAAATACTTACTGCTATCTCTACCACCATTGTACTGTACTTCAAACTACTCCCGCTGACTTTTATTATCCCAAACATTGTAATGTTAAAATTGCCGATACTTTTTTTAAAAAATGCAGTAATGGCTAAAATTTTGATAAATTACAGTGAGTGTTATTTTTAATAATTTAACATAATGGCTGCAGCCTTTTCACTAAAGTAGTAATTAAGTCATCACGGTTGCCTGGCCTACACAAATTTATTGTTCATGGTTTTATTGCTCATACCTTCAGAACCGTTTTACCGCACAATCTGACACCAAAGTCAGAAATCATGCAGGGAAAACTAGTAGAAAAAGAAAGGTCATTAATTGAAACTCTTATTTTTTATTATGTACCACTGGTATTAACACAGTTGTAAGTGGCTCTGCATCTCAAAAATTAGGTTTCCCCATGTAATCATCATTGTTGAAGGTATATGTCTGTTCAAATACATTTCTCAATCTGCACCAGAAATATGCACAGGGACACATCACCAGAATCATCTATTTTAAGGTGCCTCAGCTGTATAGCTCACCTTTTAATTCTTGGTTTGTTTATGAGCAATATTTATACAAGATTCCCATATTTCTGGCATGCCAGTCTTGTTTTTCATAGAAGCCAAAGTCCTGATGCATAAATAACTTTCACTACAAACCATTGTTGTTCTAGTTGTGGTGGGTTTGTTGTTTTTTTTCTTTTAATTTCATTGCTGTGGCTGCTGCTCCCAATACTGAAGCAAAGTGTTTGTCACTACTTTACAGCAGGTCAGCAAGGAGTCATGAGGTGGCTTTTAGCACAAGCCTCATATTTAACACACACAGCAGTCAAATTCTTTCCTCCCAGTCTAGTTAGCAATTTGAAGATTTCATTATTTCTTCTTTTTAATATTCCTAAACTAATCAAGAAAGGAAGCCAACAATTAAGCCATAACAATTTGCTCTATGCCTGACCTTATGCATGGCCTTAGAAAAAATGCTTTTTTCTGTACCTTGTTTTCCCTGTTTGTTTTGAGCAGTAGTGATAGTAGTAACCAAGGAAGTCAGAACTCTGAGTACTTTGACCCCTGTTCAGCAAAACACCTGCGTGCTTTGGCTTCCATAGGGCTTTCCCAGCAATCCAAAATTAAACATAGATCAAGTTTTTCCTAATCTCCCTAAGAATTTTGTGACATCTCAGGGAAGTTATTACAATCACATATTTGTGATAAGAATCTCCAAGTTGCCACTCTAGATTTTAAGAATAGTAGAGAAACAGATGTTTGTGTGCCCCCCAATGTATAACGCCATAGTGAAAGGACAGAGTCATGGGAGTTGAAAAGTATCTATTTTGGGGACCTACACCAGTGGCCTGTAAGTGGGCCCAAAGTGTTTCCATGTGTTTGATACTCACCTCTCTTCACAAAGAAATGGCAAGAGAGACACAATCGCAGCCCTGAAGGGTCAGGAGCTCTCCTGTCTTGACAGTCTGCATACTGCTCACTGGAGATAGGTGTGAGCATAAATGCAGTTCCAGTCACGTACCGCTGGTAAAAGCATGGACAAAGACTGTGGAGTAGCCAGCATGCTATCAATCAGCAGCTGACCTTACCTTATTCATGTAGCCATGCCCCAAGCTACCACTAGACTAAACCACCTAGTAATAAAGTATTAATATACAGCAGGTGCCTAATTATGTAGACCAAGTTACAACTGGCCCTAATTTTCATGGGAAAAATTGTGTTTTTGAAAATCATAGCTGAGGGTTTTGCAGATACAGTATGCTTTCACATCAAAACCCAGTCACATCAGGTATCCTGGTCCTTGGTATAATACAAGACCCAGGGGGACCAATAGTTTAAAAAGAGAAACTAGTCTGCCCCAGGCAAAAAAATAATTCAGAGCAACACTAATTCACACTACCAAATGGAATAAGACAGCAAGCTTTCCACCCTATCTTCTTGCTCTCTCCAGCTACCCTCCCTCCCTACAAGAAAGAATAAAGAAAGAAAGAAATCTGCCTCACCAGCTACTGCAGCTTCAGGGTATTATTATTATTCCCCTAAACACCAGTTTAAGTCAGAACATTCTTGCTACCACAAACAAAATGCTATATATGTATGCTGGGTAAATAGGAAGCATTATGGAAAAGATGTTATCTTAGTCATCTCTTCCACAGGTGTAGTATCTTGCATTTCCAACTAAAGGAGGTGCTATTCCAGCTGCTCATTAAGGGGATTAAATATGTTGTCTTTAATTCCTCTAAACCCAGTGAAAGAAACTCCAGATACACTCATGTTTCATATGTCCAACAGCATCACTGGTTCAGGCATCGAGGAAGCTCTGTTCCTGCAATAAAACCATGGTGTTACACAGGGTGGTGGGGATTTTTCCTTTCCCCTGCCCCCATTTCCCTTGCTGCAATCAACAGCTAAATTGATCTGACACTTCATCCGTACAGCAAGGTCCCCAGGGAGGGGGTATGTATGCAGTGTGTGGAGTGCATTGGGAAAGAGAGGACCTGGATGGGGGGGAGGGGGGAGATAAAGGGTTCAAAAGTAAAGTCATCAAAAATAATGAGGCTGTTCCGCCCAGCTTCCACTGCAGCAGAGCAGCAAAGTACCCTTTCAAATTGGGTGTCCCAGCTCCACAGCTGAAATAACTGGTCATAGAAAGCTGCAAGCAAATTGCCTTGACAAGGCTGTTACTGTTGTAAGAGTTCAAAGGTTTTGGACACTAGGTCAGCGGCTGCCAATCAAGCGGACAGAAAGAGCTGCTCATTGAGCCTGTGATTTCTACCTAGGCCGCTATTATCCCTGACTATTTCTGTACCTCAGCAGCTCCTCTGATTAAACCAGCCTCCCTTTTACATCTCTTTCAGAGTGCGATTCACACACTAATTAGTTGCCTGCTCTCCACTGGGATGTCAGACCCTCAGTCAATTTATCTCTATTTCAGCCTGCTCAGAGTGACTTCCCCAGTTATCAAAATTTAATCATGCCTTCAAAAATGTTGAAAAGTGGTCATTAGAGGCAAAAGGCCACAGGATACAATATTCATTTTTCTCTATCTTCCAGTCATCCAGCTGGCATCTATAATGGATATCCTGGGGGCTGTGAGAACACGTTGATTTATGCAACCTTGCTCTTGCTCTCACTGTGGTGCACCAGCCTGCTTTAAAGAACAGGTTTTAACAAGGTCTGAGGTGGGAGGACATTAATCATGGTAGCATTGTATGTGAAAAAGGGTGCTGTGTAGTCAGAAGAACCCCCTACAGCAGGGCAGTTAGATTTTTTTACCACCTTCTCAGAGATAAAGGAGAGTTTGACAATTGATTAGACCTTTCTGTAACCTTGCAGTCCTGTGAAATGATGAGAGAGAGAAAGGGAGGGGAAAGAACGGAGAGAGGGGGAGGGAGAGAGAGACAGAGAATGATTCTCATACTGACGGTCTTAAATGTGCAATAACTTTATGATTCTTGACTGAAACTGGCTATCAAAATCAGTCCCAACTCAATACAGTCTAAAAAAGAAGATCATTCTTGGAATAAGAGTCCTTTCAGCTGTACATGTCAGAGGCAATCATGGGCACCAGCAGCCTGCAGTGACTCCCCTGAATACTCTGTATTGCACAGTGAAACCCTGATAAAAATGGCATTGGATAACATCAATCCGAGCTTTAACGTTCCAAAGTAGGTTTCAGCAAAATCAACAGTGATGAATTGAAATTTGTTGACAATAGGCCAGGGAGAGGGGGGCAGGGGGGAGTGATTATTATTCTGTCTTTTTCTTCCTTGAAACCAGAGGAATGATTTCCAAACCTCGGTGCATGCAACTGAATGCATACATTTGCATGCGATGAGCCAATGCAGAATATGAAGGCAAAATCTGAGTGCGCAAGTCAGTTACTTGCCTTTACCCATGGAGGGTTCCCTGGTGAGCAATGTATATGCAAATCAGTGTTGAAAACTGGGCTCACCTAATTTGTTTAATTTACCATGACATCGGTGTTTTTGCCCTTGTCCAACATACAGGATGAGAGGGTCACAACTTAGAGTGGCTAGAGCCGAGCACAGTGAGCGTACACACACTGTTATCCTTCCCCCATACCACTCTGGCAATGTGACTTAATCCTGGACTGCAATCCCCCTGCTATTTCAGTCCTGAGCTTTTCTCTCTACCACATGCAATAATTGCCATTTTCCATTCTTCTGTCCTGGGATCTCTCAAGCTGAAGAAGTCTCCTGAGCTCTCGCTCTCCCTCCTCACTGACACTTGAGACCCTGGGGGTAAATGTTCAGCACAGTATGCAGGCATTGAGCTGAACAACTCATTACTGGTATGGGGAGGAGAATGCAACTAATCCTCATATCATGCTGGAAATTTAACCCTGGATGCAGTAAGAGACTGTTCTTCCCCACAGATAGAATCAAAATGAGCTGGGGAGGTGAAAAATAGAATAAAAAACAAGACCATCCTCCAATTCCCCCTCTTCGTGTTGGTGGATGGAAATTCCTTTCCTGGCTGTAACCAGCCTGCCAGCCTACCTCAGTTTGCCCCTTCCAATGCAGGTCACTGCCAGCTGCTTGAGAAGGTGTGGACAGCCTGTCAAGGGCAATCTTTCTCCATGCCAGATTCTGATCTAGGTATTACAGTTCAGTACAGGAAATAGCATCGGATCTTTAAAAGCTTTGGAGTCACAAAATGCAGGCCCAATTTTCTTTTGAGTATGTGATAACATTCCCCATAGTACCTTCTCCCAGGAGAATGTGGGGATGTCTTCCAGGCTACGACTCAGTCCACATGTTTCAACCAAGCATTACAATCCTAGATAATAAGGACTTCTGCATTAGGTTGCCTACCTGTTTCTTGGTTTTTCCTGCTGCAGCAGGAAGGACGTCAAGCACCAGCTATTCTTCAGCATACCAGCTCCTCCAGGCAAGCAGTTCACTTGTCACTAAGCAGCCCATGTTATGATATACCATGAGACACATTCAAAATGACTTAGGTTTACAATTTAAAGGGGAATATTGGAGGTATGAATATGAGAGTGGATGTGCCTAGCCACATTAATTTCAAACTGGATCCTTTGAATTCAGGTGTACTGTTTATACAAGCAAGGCCTGAGTATATTAGTCAAACGTAGTCAGCATTTTCCTTGGACTGTAGTAGACTGAGCACTACTGAAAGGTCACTCAGTTTCTGAAAAAGTCTGAGTGAGTTCTCCTACATTTTGTACCCAGCTGTCTGAGGTGGGATATGTGAAGGGGGGCAGTGTGCATCCAATGCTACCTATGTTCCTGGGTGAACTCTGAACAACATTCAGCCAGGCCAGTGCATAAAGACCCTGTCTTCATGCTACCCTACAAGGCACATCAACTCCATGGAAGAACAGGTTTGCTGAATTCCACCCTCAGCACCTCTGCAAAACCCAGCAATGATGCTCTTGAGAAGAAAGCCTCGGTTTTCTGCTATGCTTTTTGTGCTTCCAGTCAATAACATATTCTGCAGGCAGGACATAAGTGGGACATCTCTCAGAAAAGAGGGAAAAAAAGATTTTTAGAGGCAGGAAGGATGTATCTTTAATGTAAGCACCAAAAAAAGGGTGCGGGTGATTTTTACTCAGAAACGGATTGGTGAGGTTTCTTTCTTGATCCACTCAAGATTATTCAAAGAATATTCATCTATTTTCCTGGACAGTTACAAAGCTGACAGTGTATGTGAATGACAGGAAATGAAGAATCCTGGAAAATATTAACTACACAAGAGTAGTACCCTGATAGATACTAGTATTTTGGACAGCAGGTATTTTGCATCAACATCTTCCCATACTGTATGTCAACCACATAGAAACAGAGGCATTAGATGTGCTCTCTGTTTGGTAGAAGTGAGTGGAAGTACAGTACTAAATTATGGTTTTGCTCCAATTTTTCTGTCTTCCTGGCACTGTTGGCAAGCATGAAAGCTATAATTTTCATTAAAAGACTCATCCAGATATTTGGCAGCGATTATATGATTCCTAGAGCCACTCAGTCACAAACAGACAATTAACCCATAAAGCTGTGCTCATATTAGATTTATTTTCATTTTTATTATATATCAGTGGTACAAAGAGAGAGAAGAAGCTGCAAGAATGTTTACAACAAAAAAACAAACACCACAAGGCAACAAGATAGAACAGACTATAGTTTAACAGTTCAGTCTCTATTTTTTATTTCAATAATATAACAGAATGAAATCAAGTTAAGAGCTACAGACAAAATCCATTTAAAAAATAGAAGAAAATATCTGGATTACATGGAGAACATGAATGAATAGTAAGTTATTTCCAGTATTATAAAAATTCTGACTATAGCTGATGATAAAATTGTAGGAATTAATAAATGTATATGCATCCACTTTCCTGTGTGTGCATGTTTATGTTTGCATGTATGTTTCTGCAGACATAAGAGTTCATATAATAATGGAACTGAAAAGTGTCAGCTAAAAGCAAATGAAATTATGATATATATAAATCACTTCCAAACAGTCAGAGACTCATCCTCTATTTTTCCTACATAAGGATCCAAACTGACATAAAATAAGTACTTAAGAGACACCATTTTTCAACTGGAAGATTCTTAGTGATGGACTGTAAGTCAGATCCAATAAATAACAATACCAGTCATTTACATACTGTGGCAGCAGTAAAGACCCAGTGCACTCACCAGAAATAATTAAATGCTAAAACTTTTCAAAAGCTTTAATTCAAAGCATCTCATCACTAAGCTATGTGCTCCTGCGCCACTCCACCAGATTTTCACTTCCACAACTCTGGAATTTCATTCTGAAATTATCATGCAAGCAAATACATAATCCCAAGTGGTTTAACTGAAACTGCAGCTTTCAACCAGGAAACACCCTAAAGGTCATAGCAGAAACTTTGAAGAGGTTGAGAGCTTTTGTACAGCTTTCAGGCAAGCAGCTTCCTTTCTTGAGAACTGAATTTCTGAAGTTTTATGTTTCATTCTGAACATTACCACTTTTTATCTATATTGTACATTATAGGATAGACCTACACTGATAGCCATAAAAAACCCCTGTCAGAATAATTCAAAATAAAAGCTTTTGAAAGGAACAACAGCCATTTTTTTCATATATTGCAGTAACTAGGAGGAGACTGCACATTCAAAAGCCCAGATATTGTCCATTTCACAAACACCACCAAACATTTTAAAGCAAAGTATTGTTTGTAAATATCAACTCAGAGATGCTTTCTTGGTTATGGGTTGTAAAATGGAAATAATAACATACAGTTAAATAATCTTTTTGAATCAGTGTCTTCATTTCACATTTTTTACCCCCGCACAAGGTAGCTAAGGTACAACGTTAGAAGCCACTGCCAAATCCAGGGAAATAACCAGATAACATGAATATTACTCACCACAACAAAATACACACTTTCAAGATATACAGATAAAATAACCCACATGTTCTAAAGTAACCCACATATAGCAAAATTATGACCCTGCTATATTTATACACATGGGTGCAGTTTTCATACACTATTATAGTCTCATATTATATATCTTTAAATCATGCTGCGAAAGTTTCTGCCTTCCCCTAATGCTGGCTCTAATTTAGGATGAACAACTACTCTCATAAAGAAAAACTGCTGCTGCTGCTGTTTATTAGGCTGCAGAAAGGTCTCGCTGACTAATGTCCCAGGATTAAATGAATGTGGAATAATAAGACCTGATTTATTTGTGCTCCAGTAGGATAAAGCTGCCACTGATTTTACAAGAAACTATTCATCTGAGGGCTACTATAGCTAGTAAATTGTGACTGTTGCTGAAATTAGTCTCCAGGCCTTCATGCAATCTACAGAGTGAAGTAGCAATGCGGTAATAAAGCTATTGTGAGTACTTGGTGTATTTAAAAGGTCCCACTTTTACCCCTGTCTTAAGGGATTCTAAAAGTCAGCTTTCAGAGAATCCCATCAGAAACTCTACTGGCCTTTGCCTACAATTTACATTTCTACCCTGGGAATGTATGGGAGTTAAAAATGTATGGGTGGCAATAAAGCAGAAGAAATCTCATGCTTGTGGGTTTTTGGCATTTTTTCTTTTTTTCCTTTATATAGCCTGGAGTAATGTTTTCATTTCAGTGGGTACACAGGTCTCTGTCCAGCCCAGAAATTTTAACGAAAAGAACAGTAAAGTTAACCTTCAATAAGACAGAAAAAAAATCTTTTTTTAAGATTTCCTAAAAATTTTCTGATGTTTGCACTTAGATAATAATAAACCCAAAATGAACCAAATCACGTTAAAAAGATACAAAATGAAATTGAACAACCAAGGAATTACCAGGGCCCTTTAAAAAGAAGAAAAAATGGGAAATCATGTAAATAAGAATTTAAAAGTACAAAGCATACTTATACAGGACCGGGAGCATTGTATCCTGATCTAGTAAAAGGCTGAATAGCATTACGTCAAATAGACATTTGCAGAGATATGAATGAATGAATTGCTGAGCTCTACGAACAACCACCCAAATTGAAAACAAAAGTGAAAGCCCTTTCATCAAATTTATAAATCTCAGCATGCAAATTTTATTTAAAATTAATTACATTTTTCTCTGTCATGAATATTTCTTCCAGGCCAAAGAACAGGTTATATTTCTAGAGTTAACTTTCATTATCTGTCTTGTACCTATTTCCTGAATAAAATAAAACACACAACATCATTTTCTGACAGTTCATAGTTACTAAATCCACTTCAGCTGGAATAAATGGGCACACATGTTCTACGTATATTTGTACATTAGAGTGCCACAGCCCCTATTTCTTTCATAAGAAGACGACCCTGTTGGTAATGCTGCTACAGTGCTGTTGTCATGATATACCTTTCTGTGGAAATGTGTACCAGCAGCACGCATCTCCTGAAACTCAGATATTAACTCACACAACTGATTCTGAAATAACCATATAACTGTTAAACAGAGGGTCAGCACACACACCCCAAAAGACAGAGAACAAATGCAATCTTAAAACTTTATGGGTGAGACAACACCTCCTATGAAGAATTCTGCTACTTCATTTTACCCTTCTTACCATATTTGTTGCCTATTTTTTAAGTGAGCACAAAAATAAATATGATCTATTTAGGCTTGGCATAAAAATTCAGGTTGGGATTTCTCCAGATGAAAAGCATTCATTAGAGAATTATTCCAAGGCACTGAACAAGCTGAGAGAGTCCTCTACCTCCAGTTCAGAATTTGCTAGGTAACACTACTCACCTATAGTGTAGTTAATTTCTTTGTAGCATAACTATAGTGACAAATTTTATCCATAAAATATATTACACTTAGTACTAGAGCTTTTTGTTTTCAAATGGAAGGTTATCAGCCTTTTCTTTTTATACAATGTTTTATAATTGAGTGTTATGCCTCACATCTTCAGCTATCACATCCCTACTTTCAGGTGTAGTCAGTCTTTACTGCATATTACAAATATTTCTCATACTGCATACTTGATAGTGCCAAAAGCCCTATGGGGCAGTGTCGTGGTTTCAGGTCAGCTCAGTCGGTAACAAAGCACCACGAAGCCGCTCACTCACCCCCCACCCCCTCGCCTGGCCGCGTTGGGATGAGGAGAAAATACAAAGGCAGGCTTGTGGGTCGAGACAAGGACTGGGAGGGATCACTCCCCACTTATGGTCACGGGCAAAAGACAGGCTCAACTTGGGCAAGAAACAAAATCCATTTAATTTACTACAAATCAAATCAAAAACAAAACACAAGGGTATTAGGAAGGGAAACTAAACATCAGAACACCTCTCCCCACCCCTCCCGCCTTCGCGCCTCAGCTCCATTCCCGGTGCTTTCTACCTCCTCCCCCCGGCGGCGCAGGGGAACAGGGGATGGGGGTTGAGTCAGCTCGCCACACATCATCTCTGCCGCTCCTTTCCTCAGGGGGAAGATTCCTCACTCGTCCCC
>VYZV01006627.1:27413-41539 GCA_013401275.1 Pandion haliaetus | reverse complement strand
GATGGATGGTGCACATGTGGGAGTGCTCACACAGGACCACTGACCAGGTGGATTATAAGAATTCATCAGAACAACAGTTCAGGGAGTCTCAGCTGATCCAGCTGAAGAAGCCACTGCAAAGCGCTCCATAACCCAGACAACTGACCATCACGTTCAAGAGATTCAGTTCCACATGTGATCACTAACCTTTGTGAAAGATTAAATAAAATTAGTTTTGAACAAACATTCTGTCCACAGGTGACTGTGGAACAGAAAAAATATGTGCTGGAAATCCATTCTAGAGTCTATGAACTCATACTTAAACAGCTAAGATAGCAGCACTAAGCAGGTAACCAGCAAGTCTTAAACATCATTTCTGAGATTGTCCTTACAATACTGTTTCTGTAGATTTACAGAGGTAAAACTCCCAGCTAAGCTCTTCCTTTCTGAGATATCCTGAAAAATATATGGAGGAGCTTTCAGGAATCCCCAAAAGGACCTAAAAAACTACTAGACTACTTCATCAGGGCTTGGTGATATATTGACTTTCAACAAAACATCTCAGTAATAGTTCTGAAAAGGACTTTTTTTGGTTCAAGTTAGTGCATTTTGCAACTTTTTTGGGGGAGGGGTAAGCACAAAGTAGATTGTTTCCTTCCATATTTATATCCACTGTATTGTTCAAATTATGTTCCTACAATACCCTTAAGGGGGATTTTTTTGTTTAGACTAAGAACATAGTATTTTGTTAGCATTAAGTAGGAAGCTGTTCATCTTAAGTGAAATTCAGGACATATTGAACTCAACAGAAAATCCCCTATAGAGAAGGATTCTCATCTCAACTTTTTATAGTGCTGTGTAATAAATTAAGAATGAGAAAATCAGCCTAGCAAAAAAGCTACGGACAACAGTTTTCTGGAAATATCTGCCCATGATTTTAAAAGAATCTTCTTGCAATCAGTGTTTTGATTCTTTGATAATAATTTTTTTATAATATTGTGGCAAACTTCCAGAAAAGAGTGTTTGTAGAAGACATCTGTAACAGATTTGTAATAGAGATCTGAATAATTTCTCTTTTATTTTAAAAAGCTACAATCATCAGTGATATTTTGTTGACTGTCTGCTGTTTCAGTCAATATGATAGTATTGATAAATGCAATCTAGATAATCATTTCAACCCAATAAGGAAGAAAACAAAAACAGCCATTTTGAGTTATACAGGGACAAAACAGGTCAAAGAAAATTCAAATTCTTACAGCTCTGTGATCAAGGTCAAAGATGATGAAAGACAAAAAGTAGCAATATGGTCACTGTGAAATTACAGTATGATTAAAATCTCATTTTACATCAAGGAAATTGTTTGAACACAAATAGAACATCTTCTAGCTAACTTTTTATTCTGAAAACCTTTTAGATGTTCTTGGAATGTTTGATAAAATTTTCTTCCCCTGTACTATAGCCTTTTGTAGCTTTTCTTAGTGTGGACCTGCAGCCTGCCAGCATTAAACATTAATCCTCTGCATAATGAAACAGTGAGAATGGATTTCTATGAAATTTCACACGTTGGTTAGTCTGGTGAGGAAGATGCTCATTTTCATGTCTGGCTTTTCAAAGTTTTTCTGATTAAAAAAAAGCATCTCTAAAATCAAGATTGGCTGGAAGTTGAAAATAGTTAATTTTGTTCTTATTGATGTTAATATTTCAATTTAATATTTAATAAAAAGGAAAACATCGAAAAATACTCAGTGGGAAATACTTGGGTTCAGCTGAAGTATATAGTATGTAGCAGAGCTAGGCACAACTCACACTAAGCGCAGAAGTACCATATGCCCAGCACTATCCATGTATGCCAGGTGATAATCCACAAGAACTACATCACAGCTCATACTTGCTTAGCATCACACCTTCTGCCGTTTCTTTGCACTTACACAAATCTAGTTAGTTTAGACATAAGAACTAACTGGATTTATACATTACCAGTCTTTCCAGGCTTAAGAAGGTTAAGGGGAGGGTCCCCAGATTTTAAGGCTTAGAGAATTTGACTCATGTTAGCAACTTAGGGATGTCCTTTTGCAGATGGAGGATAGCAGGTTGTAAACAGCCATATTCACCTGGGAGGAGATATTGGATGAGACAATAAAGGAAACTGTGGACTAGGTGAAACTTTATTGAGTTAAATTTCTCTGTTTGGGGAACCAGACAGAATAAAAGCTCTTTTAGCAGATTCTCCTCATGGGTAGAGATGCCCTGGTGAATTTGTGGTTAAATGCAGTCAAGGTGATGATGCTCTCAGTCTGTCTTCTGAGGGCATTATCCAATACCTCAGCAAGGGGTAAGAGTCATCCCTGACAGATATTCTTTTTGCTTCAGCAAGCATCTTCCATGAGTCAAAGCACAATTCCAGAAATGCAGCAGAAACTGGCTGCCTATGCGTAATAGAGCACTTGGACCATTTTTGTCACCAGCACCCCCAGTAACCTTTCCAGTAAGGTGCAAAAAAAGAACTCATTGCATTTGACACAACCAAGGGAAATGGGGTTTTTAGAGCATAGCATTAGCACACATATATAAACGTTTTCTCTAGCTGGGCTTTAAGCACATATCTAATCATTTATACATGTGGTTACCTAATATTGGCACACAGTCGCAGTGCATTATAAATGCAAACATAGACATACAACTTATTAGTTTCTGAGTGAATTTGGAAGTGTCAGTCCTGGAATGCTTTCCTTGAGGGAGATGGATGGTTTCATAAGTTACTTCAGAAGTCTGTAGGGTAGAGCAGATCATAGAATCATAGAATCATAGAATGGTTTGGGTTGGAAGGGACCTTAAAGATCATCTAGTTCCAACCCACCTGCCATGGGCAGGGACACTTTCCACTAGACTAGATCAAAATAAAACTCTGCAAACACCTAACAAAGAATGGATTCCAGTGAATTTACAAATGCTGCAATAAACTGAGAAGTAAAACAAATGCCCATTTTGTTAAACAGTTAACCTGCTGTTATATTGATTGGGAGAGTAGGGGAGAGGAATTAGCAAGAATTGCAGTTTTTCAGGATTCAATGGGATCTGCCAATTATGGCTCCCTTTCTGAATTCTTTTGCCCACTTCTTACCAATGCTTAAACAGGAACTTTAAAACCAAAATATATCTTCTAGAGTTTCAAAAGCAACCAAAAGGTCCCTTCCCTTCAACAAAAGACTATGAAAAACCAGCCATTAGTGATGCACAGGACTGTGAGATGAGATTGCCTAAAGCCTATGGAGTCCACTACAGTGTAAAGTTTCAGATGCGACAGAGATGTCACTTTAGATGGGATTCTGTTTTCATTTACAGTTAAGGCATTTAGGATGCACCAGCTCTCAAAACGTGAGCTGTTTCTCAGACATCAAAGCTGAAGAGCTGCTGCTTCAGAAAAGTAAATGAAGATATATACAAGGCAGAAAGAATAAAAACACCACATGAAAAGATGAGGTTGATGGCTAATACAAATGTCTTTCCTTGCTCATAATTTTATGAGTTAAAACTCCTTACTTATTATTCTTTGTTCTCTTTATAATCATTCAACACATTCACGTGACTTGTGCCCACACTCACTGTCATGTATTTTGCTATCGGTTTGAGCTCACTCACTCCCCATCTATCTACCAAACAATTTCCTTCCACTCTAATATATGAACTGAACAGTAGGATCCCAAAATAAATAGATAGGTATATCATTTAGTAAGCTGGTTTCTCCTCAGCAACAAATAAATGGTTGTTTGTGGGAGGTTTCACTTAGCAGCTTTGTGGACCAGCTTAAGAAAGAAGGACATGCCAAAGAGAAAATTGTGGCAGAAAAGCTGTGTGAGAAGTGTTGGAAATGAACAAAATAAGACAGTGGAGTGGCAAAAAGAAAGTAAATAAGATCAGAATTAGGCCTTGTGTGTTAAGATATCTGAATTTAGCATTGCAGCATGTAGCTGATTGCCAAGCAGCAGGAATGTAGCAGCACCTGTCTGCTAACCTCAGGAACTGCCACTGTTAAATTTGATTTCATTCATTTAAGAAGTATCAGTAAGAATCAGAGATACTGATATGTTGCAGTGTTGGGGAATAAAATGGCATTTATTGGCAAGTGAAAACATCTAAATGGGTCAGTTTTCCAATTCTGGATTCAAGTTACAATACATATACTTGCAAAGTATCTCATTTTCCTTGTTCCCTCACCTCTGTGACATAACATTACTGAACTTCAGATTGTCACAGAGTCACACATGTATCACTTATGTGAATCCTTTAATAAAATGCATGGATAAATATTGGAGGGAGAAACTTTTTACTGACAGAATAATATAAAATGACAGACTGTAGATTTGCCAAGACATTGGATATGTTCTGTAAAATTGCCCTGCTTACAAGCATAAATCTAGATAGCTAACTTATACCAATGTTGGGGGCAGGAGGAATTCTGCCATTTCAATAAGAAAAGTATACAGATATTCCAAAAACATATAAGGGAGGAAAAAAGAAAATAAAGCAGAATCAATATTTTCTTAATTTGTTGAATGTCCACAAAATCATTTGTGTATCAAAATAGAGAGCAGATGAGAAAAGGGCAAATACAAACCTAATGGATAAAAGAGAGAATTAAAGTGAATTTAATTGTATGGCATGTCTAGAAAGTCATCAAGATATATAAACTAAAATGGATCACTTGAGTGCAACACAGAGACACAAGAAGTTAAGCATATTGGCAATGTGCAGTTCAGACTGGTGCCAGAAAGGAAGATCCCAGCACTTAAATGACTACTACAAGCCACATAAAAAGGTGCCAATAGTCAGTTAATCAACCACTTTGAGCATACATTCAGTCAGAATAATTATTCATTAAAACAATAGGTGCCAAGGAATACATTTGCATTAGGGTTTTTTATCCAAAGACAAACAGTAAAACTGTCCAAAACACCATAAAGATTTCTTTCTTTCACAGAAGAATTATTTGGACACATAGGGCCAAGATTTGCAACACTATCAAGATGCTAGAGATGCCAATAAACTTTAATTGCTGGACTCCAAAGGATTTCCAATTTTTTGAGGTCTGGATGTGTCGTACAATATCCGTAGCACACATCCACATCTCAATCTAGAAGCATACTTGTATATGTTATAAGGAGCGTAACTCCCCCTGAGTTCTAGTTAACAAACTCAAAGCCTACTTACAGGCTATTACAAATCGTGCAATTAAAGGTGGTGTAAAGATACTGAACTGCCTCTGAACAAGCTTATCTTTCTACACAGCACAGTGAAGGACCATTCAGAGGCATTTGCTGGCGTCCCAGAAGCAGGACAGCATTGCTAATTAAAAGGTTAAGTAGAGGCAGAACTTATTAACCCAGTGCAAATACTGCTAGACTAGTTTGGGGTCCAAAGCTCCTACTGGCATTGTGTGGCATCATGCAGAAGTACAGTAAGGTCTTATTTACCTTTTTGCAGCTTACTTGAACTTCATACCTGTCCACTACTGTAAATCTCACCTGCAGGTCTAAAAATCTCATTTATTTTTAAACTATGCCTTCTTCAAGGGGAAGAGTACTGCAGTGCATTTCATTAGGCTAAAAAAAAATTACATTTG
Organism: Pandion haliaetus; assembly: GCA_013401275.1. NCBI lineage: Eukaryota > Metazoa > Chordata > Aves > Accipitriformes > Pandionidae > Pandion > Pandion haliaetus. The sequence goes on along the minus strand of VYZV01006627.1, from coordinate 35,940 downwards.
ATGTACAAATAATAGCCACAACAAGGACCCTTCACTTTAGCATATTGCAGCTCACTGAGGTATCTCCCTCAAAACTGCTGTTTCTAATAGACTTTTTCTATAAATACTAGAAAGTCTGGGTAAATGTCATTCTTACAAGGGCTATTAAGTACATTTATATGACTTCAATAGAGAGGGATGACCATTTATAGTAGCCCAGAGCCTGCCCCACCATAATTTATTAGTTTGGATGTTACTGGAAACCACACGAGCTTTCTTCTCATGATCAGTGATTGCTCAGTAACAGAACATTCAAAATGGCCCAATTTCTGCAATCAACCTTGGCAGTTACATAGCAAACAGAGCCTGTATTTGTATAGCTCTCTGGCTGCAAATGACTTATGTAGCATCTTCTCACACTGAATTAAACACTACCCTAAAAGTCTAATCCTTATTTATGATAAGATCCTTTTCACCTCTGTTCATAAAGGATGTACTCATTTAAATGTCCCTCTACTCCCTGTCAGACTATATAGGAGACTTAGCGCAAATGAAAATCTATTCCTAAATACACAAAGAGATGAAGTGACTGGATAATGTATTGAAATCATCTCCTCAGCACTGCAGAGGATATGCACATATATCCCCTTCTCCTTGGGTGTCTATTACTACATGTATGTGAACATTTATTTGAATGCTGCTCTTCTTTAAAGGGCTTCCTGCACGCTTATCATATTCATCACAATTAATAGCTGAAGGAAAGCACTAGCACAGTTTGTCCTCATAGGCCAATATAAATAAAGACAATAGTGGAAAATCGATAATGTCATTAGGTCAAGGGCACTTGGTAGTGCAGAGCCAAAAACTGTCTCTTGCCCACATTTACACAGAACAACCCGGGGGGAGTTGGGGTGTGGGGAGAGAATTCTCTGCTCCTGTGAAAATCCTGAGCCTTTGTGACGGTGGCAGCTACTATATAGTACATATTTCTACAGTCAGACTTCTCCTGTCAGTACATTTAAACCATGAAGTGCTTTTGCTGCTGATTTGGCTATTATGGGAGGAAAATGACCTGTAAAGGTGTTTTGAGTAGCTAAGCATTTTGCATAGATTATGGCAAAGTGAGACATAAAGAAAAGTGGTAAGAATGAAGTTTACTAAAGTCAGTACAAGCAGGTTTATTTTCCATATCACAGCAAGGACTTCGTAATCTTCTAAACTAAAGGGAAACAAGTGTGTCAAGATAAACACTCACAGAATTTGGGATTTGCAGAATTGGTTGGAAAATATTTCCCACCTGCAAAAGAAAATGCTTTTAAAATTACAAAAGCAAATAACACAAAACTTCTGTATTATTAGACCTCCCTTCAATGCTGCTGAGCAGGGAGCACACATGTGAAGGGAGGTATTATAAGTGCCGGTCCCAATTTCCCATAAACACCCAGATTGTTATTGCAATCATTTTTTCCAAAGGGCTGTGATGAGGGCAGACGGTAGGCCCAGGACCCTGTTCACTATGCTGGCACGTACTGGTACCCAACAAGGGGCACCAGGACCACAGCCTTCCCAGACATCTCCTAGAGGTGGACACTTCTTAGATCAGTGCTTCTCAGATGCCTGCTCCTGTATAGATTCATGTTCTTACATATCTGTGCTCCTCTGCTATTCCTCAAAGGAGACAAGTCCCCAGGCAGAGACAGCTCCAGCCAGACTTCATGTAAGAAAAACTACCTGAGATTTCAATCCTGTGGTCAAGGAAAGCACCCAACCCACCTAGAATATTTCCTCCTTCAGCTAACGTTGTCAAACCAAACTGGCAGTAGGCTACATACATGATGCCCAGGAAAGTCTTTCCATGTGGTCCCATGGGTTTTGGTTCAAGCCTCCAGCCTGCTCAGCAAGCTACAGGAATATGCAGGTCAATGAACAGAAACAATTCTTCCTATTTTGCACCAGGCAAATAACTATTTTGCTACTGAATGGAAAAAGTAAATGAGACATTAAGAGACCTTCTCCCACTGATACTGGTCAAACATTGAATTAACCTTTTGTTTCCTAAGTGTATTGAACTTTATACTTTAATCATATCATTGCAGCTGTTACTCTATGCTCAATGTCACTCCTGGAGGACAGAGAAGCAAATATGATTTACAAGAGTTAGAGATTTGCATTGTTACTTTTTTTTTATTATCTGTCATGAACACCACTGCAGCTAAAGGTCCATGGATAAAAAATTCCTAATTGAGGAGTAAACCGGGATTTTTTTTTTTGGTTGGTTGGTTGGTTCACTTTTTTTTGTTTTATTTATTTCATGCATTTAAAAGGAGTTTTAATTATTTGAAAGTTAAGTAGATGCAACTCTAGAAATAAAGAGATAAGCAATTTAAGCTGCATTAAAAGGCTTTTGTTTCCAAAGGAAGTTTTGCAAACAAGTTACAACAAATATACTTTGACATTTTAAAAACAAAATAAAATCAAGATAATGATTCACTTTTAAACATTTAAACATCAAAGTTCTATAAACACATTTCCACATCCAGGTGCATGATTAAACAACTGGCCAATTACCTGCTCATAAAGTGTGTCTAGATAACATTTTCTGGTCTTGAATCAATGTAATGCTTTAGGTCAGCTTCCAAATTTCTTCATCCTATCTTCTGTCTTGCTTAAAATTAGAAGCCAATTTCTATATAGACATCTCATCAAGTACAGAAGAAGATGCAGGTGTCTAGCTGAACAGGGAGTTACACCCAGAGTTTTCAAAAGAATAATCTTTTTACATATCAGTTGCATTTACATGTCGCATATGCAGCTGTTGCAGGCAGACCTCCCAGCTATCTATGGTCATTGTGTGGTTGCATTCAACAGCAATTTAGCTTTTCCTTTAAATGTACTTTGCAGAACAGATAGGCAGGCTCACAGAAAGATAAACATCACCCTAAGGGTCATCGGTTTAAGTCAGACAAGTGTGGGATGCAGTAAAAGTGCTACAAAGCTGGAGAAGACTGGAAGAGTGTTTAAAAAGCTCTCAGGCAAAGAAGAAAAACACAATATGAGCGCAAGTGGCAGAAGTCTGTGGAGGATAGTGGGGTGCTTAAGGGGAAAGAAGGTCTCATGGTTAGTCATCATTATTCATACAACAACAAAAATAACAATTACAGAAAGGTAACGTAAATAGCTACAGAAAACTGCTTTACACTTCTACTTATGTTCTTGGGACCAGCTTTTACCTTCTCATAAGATAAGGAGTTTTTCTCTGAAATTGAGACGAAACATGCTGAGCAGACACGGGCATGTTGATGCATGAGCAAGCTACTGTTAAAAGTTGTCTACAACAGGTCTTCTGAGCCAGAGACTTTCTTCAAGGTAATTAATCAAAGCATACAGGTAAGAATGGCAGCTGCTGAAGTACAAGCATTCAGATTTACAAGCAGTAATTGTGTAAGAGGACCTTAGTGAACAGCATTTAAAAGACCCCAGTGAGTTCCCTACAGAGAGGTGATGGATATGCAACACATGCTGTTTCACACATAGCCTAGGGTATATGAAATAATTCCCAAATAGCAGAGCTGAGCCCTGACAGTCATGTAATTAAATGAGCCAGGGAGACATATAGCTTTAGCTTTTGTAACTAAAGGTGCTCATACACACTCGCACATAGACACATTCATATACACATAATCGTTTGTCCTATATGCATGTAATGTCTGCTAGAAATACAGTATTTCAGGCATATATGATTTACTGTCAGTCAATCAAGGCATTTTATCACTGAAACTGGATCCAAACATAATGCTTAACATACAACAATGATATTTCGGTGTTCTGAAAACCCTATCTCTCTCTTTCTCTTTCTTTATTTTTCTTTCTTTCATTCTTTCTTTCTCTTCCTTCCTTCGTTTTTTCCTTCTCACTTGAAATACCTTCATCCTCCTGAAATAGTTTCATTCACGGCAGAATAAAAGTCTTATAATTTCTTCAGCCTTTGGTCATTTTCATACACACTACATCACATCACTCAGCAGAGGAGATATTTAATACAGTCAGAAGAATGGAAGAGAAAGCAGCCCTTCAATTAGCAAAAAGTCTCCAATGGTGAAGAAAGAATTTTCTCAGTTTACTAGTGATGGTTTGTCCTGCTTTATGTCTTCAGTATAAGACCATTTTAGCACTGGGTTAAAATACTGTGGTATCTTTGTGTTTAATTCACTGAATGCAAAGTACTTCTTTGATTCCTTATTTAGCAACAGTCTGCTATATATTTTATCTTATGAACTCAGACCCTGATTTTATTTGGTTGAAGTTTTGGTTTTACGTTGTAGTGAGCTGCAGAACAGGGTAATGCAACAGTTTCTAAAATTCCAGTTTTCAATAGTCATGTAGGCATGTATTGCTTAGCTTGGATTTATCTCAAGCCCTAGATACTGCAGTCCAATCTGATAATGCATTCAGACAGTAGTCATTGGAAAGTACGTCCTTGTGTAAACACAATATAGCTGAACCTGTTTGTCAGGATGTAAAGGTGTATGAAAGGACACTGCACTTGGTGCCCCAAAGGGAATATATGATGTACTATCCAAGGCAGAGTATTAATCATAGCTGATATTTCTGGACAATAAAGTAGAGTAATCCTTCTGAACAATCTCTCTTCAAGGATAAAAAGGGAAAATAAGGAACTGGCAGTATTAAATGAAATGACATAACCTGATACAGGACAAAGCTGGAAGCATCTCAGAAATCTCATTTGAAAAACAGTTTAATAATTGTTACATGGTTTATTGTAGCTAAGGTAATTTTTTCTCCTATTGTACCAGGGTTACTTTCTTGCTTGCACCACAGGCACCTGGGCTCCCTGTAAAGTTGGCAAACCTGTAGTAAGTGAAAGCACTTGTCCATTTAGACTTGCAGAGTTCACAAGGTTAAACCATTTCTCCCAGAGACGAGACAATGTTAGTACAATTTCAAAACACCCAGGAACTGGATGTGCAGACAGTGATATTGTTACCCACTCCTACAAGGCACTTCAGCTGTTAGATGTCTGCTATGTACCGGTATCATGCAATGAAACACAAATTACATGATGAGGCACAGCAGGTTCAGTTTTAAAGAAACATTTCTCTTCACAATGAATGTACTGAACAAACCTGGAGCCAACCTATAACTTTAGGGCAGCAACACTGGGAATAGATGCAATGGAGGACTTTACTCAAATTCTGACTATGCAGTGCCAAGAGCAAAGGAAACCCCCTCTGACTTTTCACAGAGGCTAAGTTCCTTTGGTTTTCAACTGTGCATAGTAAGTATGACACCTTTCCAAAAGCAGACAACTATATGTTAAAATGGAAAGACCTGAGACGCTTTCCCACACAGTGGATCCTTATAAATCTAGGTTGAAAACAGTGAAGACAAAGGAATGCAAGAAATTCATTAAACTGCAGCTACATAGAAAACACTGAAAATTTTGCACTTCTGAAAGCCAAGATCAACTATTTGTCACTCCCCTGGAAAAGATCACTGAGTTTTTAGACTAGAAACCCTGGGCTTTAACTCATCTGGGCCAGAAGTGTGGCCACAATTTGCTAGGGCCAAAGAAAAGTTCCTGCTCTTCATCATCCTGACGGGAGGGATCTGAGGTAGCCTATAAGATTTCAGATGCATTATAGCTAATGCACAGTTTCAGGTTCAAGATAAAACACATTGTTTCTTTCTTTGGGAAGTTTCATGGTTGTGTTGTACCTAACTTCTTGGGGAGTGAGTAAAAAGTGAGGGTGGAGGCTGGGAAATGCTTTTGGTCTGGAACACCTCGTGCCATGTTGTGGCTTTGCAGCCCTTACTGCTGCTGCTGCCAACTGTCAAAGGAGGTCTGGGCTTTCCCTGTCCCTCCTGCCTTCTCCATTCTCAGCATCTTCTCAGCCTTCTCCATCCTCACCGCCACTGCTCTTTCCCATCCCTGTCTCTCCACAGAGGCTCCCTGCAGAGCAGCGGGGCATACGGTACTGCCCAAATGGTAGAAAAGGCTCCCAGATAAAGGCAGAGTTATTCTGGACATGCAAACTGCTGCTGCCCAGGTCCTGATTGCTCTTTGTGCACAGCTGGGGTTGGCCAGGCCCAAGAAGGAGCATGCCCAAATCCTTTTTGCAGAACAGTCCGTCCTCTGACACATCATGCTGTGCAGGCAAGGTCATCAGCCTCCAGCTCGCCCAATCATCCCCCCCACCCCTCAGTCAGAAACAGACACAAATTGCACTTATGGTTTAAAACAGGTACATGGGGTGCATGTTTTCCTCATGTTTACAAATGGTCCATGAAGAAGGAAGCAGCAACAGGTCATCTTCAACCAGAGGATGCTGCTTCCCTTTCCATTGGTGGGCACAGACCATGCTGAGATATAGCAAATCACAAGTCTAGAGTCACAGATGGGACAAGAGCACTTGAAAAGGGACCATCCTGTTACAGCTATTTACTGAGTGAAGGGCTCCCTCTGCTTCTGTCCTACCTTTGCTTCTCCCAACCTTAGTATCCCCCAGGGTCCATATTCCAATGGGGTGGATAAGCTCAAGCTGCTGCCAATGTTACATATCCAACAAGTGAACAGCATGCTGCCAAGTGGCACCTTTCAAGCACTCCACAAATGTCATTTATTTTAAAATATTTGTTTGGATTTAAATTTTTCATCTAAAATACAAAATTAATGTGGCAAACAGTGAAAGAGAGAAATAAGTTATAAACACATTTACAATAAGGAAAAAAGAGCTCTTCATGTTGCTGCCTAACGATGGAGTGTTTTAAGAATGCTTCTCTAACACTTTTCTTTGTTGTCTGATCCAGAGCTTAGTGTAGTAGGATTTAATTTTTAGTGTCACCATGAAATGCAGTGTGCAGCACATGAAATGTTAATGTAATGCATAAATGTGCAATTCAAAAAAACAAGGTGATGTAAACAAACAAGTATTGAATCAGTGAAATATTCCACAGTCTGCAAGTGCCATTAGGCACAAAAATAATGCATTATTTCACCCATTCAAATTTTGACTTGGTTATCTCCCTTCTTTTCCTTTCTTCTAACCTCTGAACTGAAGTTTCCACTCTGAACCAAGAGGAATGAAATATTCATTAAGCCAAACTTAATATTGCACTGATTCATGCAAAGAACACTGGACTTTCTTTAGACATGAACCGGTCTAACTCCAATGTCATCAGTGAAGCTACACCACTTAACAACAGCTGAAGCCTAACTTCCTTGGGCAGGAAATACCAGTTAGTGGCACTCCAAAAGGACAACTAGAACTGTTAAACAACCTTTTACTTCTTTCCAGTGTATGAAACTTAAGGGGTTATTTTGTTTGAGACTCAACACACTCTCATGTGCATCTTTTCTACAATACTCTTTGCATCTGGATTCGGATGACTGAAATACCCCCAGTATATAGTAACTCCTGCATTTCACCTTGTCTTATCTCAGAATCTTATACATAAAAGCTACATTTTGCAAGATTTCAACAAACTAAAAACACAATGTCTTCTCCAGTGAAATGGGGAGGACAGTATTTTCCTGCCTCATAAAGCTGTTATGAAGGTAAATACACTAAATAGTCCAGGTTTACATACACTAAGCAATAAGGTCATTTAAATATCTATGCTATCAGACAGAGGTATGAATAGAGTTCAAAATTACTTAGTACTGTAATGAATAAATAAAAAAAGTATTTCAATAGGATGGCCAAAGCCAATTGATTACAGAAACATTACCCCATTTGTATGTTTGGACTACAGTTGTTCTGTTTATAATTACACACTTAAATTAATTAAAACTGTTTATCAGCATAATAAAAAAATTCTGATGGGATATACAACAAAACTTTTTTTTTCCACTGTAATTGAATAACAATGACAAACATTAAGGCTGGGTCCACAACACTGGATTTTTCTGATGGAGAATGTTATGCCCTGCTCCTAGGCCAAATGGTGGAGGCTGGCTCGTGTCTTTTTTTGAGCGAAATTTCTGTATGGTTGACTACCCAGGTCCACACACTGCAGAGGGCTTGGCCCAGCCCTCCTCAGTGTTCAGCTCTGTGCTTTTAATTCACCACTGGGACTTTATCTGTGAACATTTTTTTTTTTTTTTCACTGTGCCTGAAATAGTAGGGCACAGTTATCAGAATGAGGTTTTTATAGCCTTGTTGATGGTAGGTGTTCTGTGGTCTGGGGTATTTGCCTGAGGGCAGCTGAGGTCACTGAGGAGTGCAATGTAGCATGATATGATGTATAATAGTATAAAGATGACAGTATAACCTCTGTAGGTTAGACAGAGGCAAACCTGGTGAAATCTAATCCTTGTTGCTTGCACTGAGATATCACCATAGTGTCCTACGGGGAACCAGTTTGTTCACTCTATAGAGGACTCAGCAATGAGGTGCTATGCATGCATTGCTGTTGTGGCTTAACCCCAGTAGGCAGCTGAGCGCCACACAGCTGCTTGCTCCCTACCCCCTTAGTGGGATGGGTGAAGAATCAGAAGGGTAAAAGTGCAAAAACTGATGGGTTGAGA